>PVJI01015433.1:0-40728 GCA_004026765.1 Micronycteris hirsuta | reverse complement strand
CTGGTGCAGCCACTGTGGAAAACTGTATGGAACTTCCTCAGAAAAATGAAAATGGAACTGCCTTTTGACCCAGCAATTCCACTACTGGGATTATACCCTAAGAATCCTGAAAAACCAATTCAAAAGAACCTTTGCACTCCTATGTTCATAGCAGCACAATTCACAATAGCAAAGTGCTGGAAACAACCTAAGTGCCCATCTACAAATGAATGGATCAAGAAACTATGGTACATTTACACAATGGAATTCTACACAGCAGAGAGGACAAAGGAGCTTATACCCTTTGCAAGAGCATGGATGGAACGGGAGAGCATTATGTTAAGTGAAGTAAGCCAGGCAGTGAGGGACAAATACCATGATCTCACCTTCAACCGGATCATAACCAACAAAAGCAGAAAGCAAGCAAAACATAACCAGAGACACTGAAATTAAGAACAGTCTAACAATAGACAGGGGAGAGGGGGGAGGGGACAATGGGGAGAAGAATTTTCAGGAATCACTGTAGAGGACACATGGACAGAACTAAGAGGGAGGAGGGAGGCTGGGGGGAAGGTGGGACGGGAGGGGAAGGGAGGAGGGGAGGGGAGAAGATGAAAATAACTGTAATTAAACAAAAAATTTTAAAAAAAAGATACAATAAAAAAAAAGAAAAGAAAGAACAGATCAAACTCCAGAAAAAGAACTAAGTGACAAAGAGATAGCCAACCTATCTGATGCAGAGCTCAAAGCACTGGTAATCAAGTTGCTCACAGAATTAGTTCAGCTCGGTGCAAAATGAAGGAAGAAATGAAGGCTACACAAAGCGAAATAAAGGAAAATATACAGGGAATCAACAGTGAAGGGAAGGAAACCAGGACTCAGGTCAATGATTTGGAACAAAAGAAAAAAATAAGCATCCAACTGGAACAGAACAAAGAAAGAAGAATGCAAAAAAAAAAAATGAAGAGATGCTTAGCTGCATCTGGGACAACTTTAAATGTTCCAACATCCAAATCATGGGAGTGATGGAAGGAATAAAAGAAGGGCAAGATATTGAAAACTTTCTTGAACAAATAACGAAGAAAAACTTCCTAAATCTGGCAAAGGAAATAGACTTCCAGGAAGTCAAGGAAGCCCAGAGAGTCCCAAAGAATTTGAACCCAAGGAGGAACACACCAAGGCACATCATAATTAATCTACACAAGATTAAAGATAAGGAGAGAATCTTAAAAACAGCAAGAGGAAAGGAGAGAGTTACATATAAAGGAATTCCCATACGGCTATCAGCTGATTTCTCAAAAGAAACCTTACAGGCAAGAAAGGGCTGGACAGAAGTATTTGAAGTCATGAAAGGCAAGGATCTACATCCAAGATTACTCTATCCAGCAAAACTATTTTTTAGAATGGAAGGGCATTTAAAGTGCTTCCCAGATAAGATCAAGTTAAAGGAGTTCACCACCACCAAGCCCTTATTATATAAAATGTTAAAAGGACTTATCTAATAGAAGATCAAAAACTATGAACAGTAAAATGACAACAAACCCACAACTATCAACAACTGAACCTAAAAAACAAAAACTAAGCAAGCAACTAGAATGGGAACAGAATCACAGAAATGTAGATCACATGGAGAATTATCAGTGGGGAGGGAGAGGGGGAAATGGAAGAGAAAGGTACAGGGATTAAGAAGCAGAATAGGTAGGCACAAAATAGTCAGGGGGAGGTTAAGAATAGTATAGGAAATGTAGAAGCCAGAGAACTTATATGTACAACCCATGGACATGAACTGTGGGTTGGGGAGTGCTGGAGGGTGAAGGGGGTGGTTCATGAAGGAGGGGAATAAAGGGGAGAAAAAAATTGGGACAACTGTAATAGCATAGTCAATAAAATATACTTAAAAAAGAGAATCACTTATTTTAGGTTCCTATATAATGTTTGGTTATTCTTACTCTTTTAAAAATGCCTGCTAAAATTGATTAATCAGTAATATCAGTTGATTACCACCTTAGAGAACCAAAGCATTTAGAACACATGGCAGTGGGGGAAGAAATAAACAGAATACAAGATTCATCATTGTCTGACTATGGTACAAACCAGTTTGAAATGACTTTAAACCATAAAGAACCCAGAAAGCCATTGCTTCATAGTTTTTACTCTCCTTTACCAATGTTCTTGGACTCATACCATTACCAATCTCTTTTTTGAAAGGCAAAGATAATAAGAAGTCATTGTTTTAAGTATTTTACACATAATAACTAATTTAATCCTCAGAATAACCTTGTAAATTCGGGTCCATTATCCTCATTTAGTTTACAAATGAGGAAACTGAAGCACAAAGAGGTCACAGGACAGTGACAGTGGTCCTGTAGCTCATGAGTGGCAAATTGGGGATCCTAATCCTCTCTGTGACCTCACACACCACCTTAACCTCTAAAGTTTATGACCTTGTAGGGGCAGAGGTACATTGTCTCTGGTTACTCAATGTAAATTAATTACAAGGAAACCATCTTCCAGATAGACACTAGAGATTTGAGGTGGAAGAATGGGAGGTGGGAGGACAACAGACAGATTCACTCTCATAAAGCTTTGCCTTGGTCCTTGCATCTATTCAGCATATCTATGGGTGTCAATTGGCCAAGGCTAGCTCAGGTCCTGCTGAAAATTATAGGGTATTAGGGTCCTTGTTACCCCTCAGTAAGCTCAAATAAATTTCTTGGCCTTTCTGAACCCCCAGGTGAAAATATAAGACACTAAAAAAGTCTCTTAGAGCCTTTCATATGACCAGTAGTCCGCAAATAAACAGGCATAGATAACCTTCAGAGGCTGGGTCGGGTAAGGAGCCATGTCCCAATTTGTGCAGATCACAACTGCCCTTTTTACAGATTGATGGTTTGTGTAAATGAAGCACAAAGTTCAGAAACCTGAAACATCTGTACATGTTTCTGATCTTGAGCAAGCCAGGGCACTACCACAGAGCTTTTGGGAACCTTATGATATCAAATATATTATCGTGGTTTATCTGGTAGACCCTGGTGGTTTGCTGCCTTCTCTATCCTTGCAGAGAGAGGCAGCTTACATTCCAGGAAGAACCAAAAGAACTTCACCTTTCTCACAAATGGGTCCTGGTGGTCATCAGGGCATCCCATGGATTTACTAAGGATTTCACAGTACCAAGTGGTGAATTAAGGAAGAGACAGAAGTGAACACATCATATGACTGAAGAAAGAGCTGGAAGAAAGAGTGTGAATACAAGACCCTCAAACCTCTATTGCCCACCTCCAAAAAATGAGAAGCCAGTCAAAGGGAACCACAGTGCTTCTGCCACTGTTCTCCTTAACTTTGGAGCCTGCTAATTAACCACTGAGCCAAATCAGTTTGGCAGGAACACAGGCCAGTAGGGTCAGGGAGTACTTTCCAAGGCTTTGGGGTCATTCTCCAAGCCTGATGCTTGGAGAGCTACCCAGACAGGCACCTGCCACCTGCAGAATGAGAATCCAGCTCCCACAGAGGCTGTTGTACAATTCTCTCCAAACTTCACATAGAATTAGTTCCTCACAGCATCCTTTGAGAAGATTAGACAGTGACAGGTTAAGAATAGTACAGGAGCCCTGGCTGGTGTAGCTCAGTGGATTGAGCGCGGGCTGGGAACCAGAGGGTCCTGGTTCGATTCCCAGTCAGGGCACATGCCTGGGTTGCAGGCCAGGTCCCCAGTGAGGGCCATGTGAGAGGCAACCATACATTGCTGTTTCTCTCCCTCTCTTTCTCCCTCCCTTCTCTTCTGTCTAAAAATAAATAAATAAAATCTTAAAAAAAAAAAAAAAAGAATAGTACAGGAAACAGAAAAGCCAAAGAACTTATATGTACAACCCATGGACATAAAGTATGGGGGCAGGGAAGTTGGATGGTGAGGGGGTGCAAGGTGAAGGGGAGATAGAGGGGAGAAAAAATTGGGACAACTCTAATAGTATAATCAATAAAATATACTTTAAAAAATCTTCTCTTCCAAATAAGGTCCCCAGCTCTAAAAAGACTGCTTTAATTTTACATCTGTGTTTTCACCCTGGTATTGATAGCTCTAGGGATAAAAGAACAATTTTAAGAAGTTTTTATTAAAAAAAAAGAAAAGAAGAAGTTTTATGACTTGAGAAGCTCTTTTCCTAACACTGAGAGTCTGGGCTTAATTTCATATTCCCCATTTCCTAGTTATGTGATCCTAGACTTGAAGCTGAACCTCTCAGAGCTTTAGTATCATTCAGTATAAAGACAGGATCATCATGCAAATTTGGCAGGTTTTCTTAGAGCACTGAATTGTATCAGGTATATGATGTAACTTCTTGTTGACCTTCATTTTCTCAGACTTTCTGCAAGGATCCTCAAAGGTGTTCTTATCTTGCCTTGTCCAGCCAGATAGGTAAGAATTTTTCACTTCCTTCCCAGCATCCCTAGGTTACAACACTTTTTAGTTCACTCAGGATTCTTGGGGTAAATGCAAACATGGCCCAGCTCATTGGGATCTGAGCTACTTGCCAGCTAACCCCACAAACAGAATTTGGGAACTTGATTGGCTCAGTGTCAACAGTCCTGTCTAGTGCCTCTGTTCTATCTTGGGATGAAATGTAGACATTTGTAGCAAACTCTTAGTGTGCTGGGTCTCTACATTCCCCCATCCATCTACTCCTCCCACTGGCTTTTGTCTCTGAATTGGACTCCTGGCCATAGATCACCACCCTGCTTCTTCTTCTTGTTGTTTGTTTTTAGGTAAGCTTGGTTAATAACATTATATAAATTACAGGTGTACATTATAATTTGGTATCTGTATACTCTGTTGTGCTCATCACCAAAAGTCTAGTTTCCCTCTGTTACCATATATTTGTGTATTGGGCAAAGGAGGTCAAATATATGTTTCTTCTTGCCTTGCTGGTACCTTCTTGGCTTCCATCTCCAGCCACTGGTGCTCAGAGCTGACCCCTTTTTGAGATTTCTTATTTGTGTCTCAGAGAATTCAGAGCCTCAGACCAAGTGAGAGTGTTAGAGCACAGATAACCTGTCTCACTTCTTTCTGTAAAAAATCCCCTTTAAAGCCAGCCAGCCAGCCAGCAAACCTATTGAGCTCCCATTATATCCCAGGCACTGCAGTAAGTCAGGAGATTAAAAAATTAGTAAAACTTCAAGAAACTCATCCTCCAGTGAGGGATACAAACACATAAATATATATACATGATACAAAGTGGTTGTTCCTCCTGGAGGGTATTCACCCAGGCTGTGCTTCAACATCCCCATGACAGGGCCTTCTTAGTTTGTGATATGGTTTAGTTCCTCACCAGGTGTTTCTAGTTGCTAAAATTTTCTTTTTAATTTGAACACTAACTTTCTAAATGTTCTTTCTCCTCCTTTCTGCTTATTGGATTTAGAGTTTAAACCTAACTTAATCTGAGATCAGACCCTATTATTTCCAGCAGTGTGACTTGAAAAAATATTTCAACCTCTCTGAGCCTCAGTTTGCTCAGCTCTAAAGTGAGGATAATAGCCACATGAATGTGTTGTATTACATGAGATAACATACTTTGCCCTATACAAATAAAGAAACTGAGGTTCAGAGTGCTTAGGTAATGTGCCTAAGTTCAGTCAGTCAGAGAAGGCATGTAAATATTGGCTGTTTGGCTATTACTCAACATTTGTTATCACTGAAGGTTTTGTCTACCCACCTGTTGACATTTACCATGTCAGCTTCTCAGGGAGAGACCCTTCTTTTAGGCTCTAGACCTAAACGTTAACTGTTCACTGGGCTTCTCCATTTGATGAGTGACAGCTACCTCAAGATGAATATGAACTCATTTTCTTTCCCTACAAATTGGTTCCATCCCATCTTTTGTCTCACACAAGTCAGATGGCTGGAAGTCATCCACACCTCCACCTCTTGCTCCCCTTTCACAGCCAAACAAGCCTCTAGTGCTGCCTCTTGAATGCTGCCCACTCTGACCTCTACTCTTTACTCCTTTAAATGTCCTCAGTGCCTTCAAGCTTCATTTCTCGCCTGGATTTCTGGAAGTTTCCTAACTACTCTACCTGACTCCAGTTGGACCTCCTGCAACTTGATGTCCTGTCCCATGCCCAAGTGATTTTTTAAAAATAAAATCTGTACTCCTCATTTAAGACCCTTCTTTGGCTAATCATTATCTTACAGATAACATCTAACTTCCTTAGCATGCAATTCAGCGCATTTATCTTCTGTCCCTGCTGCCTCTCATATCTCTACCATCATGCCCTGCTTCACCCTCTGCTCCACACTATATACATCACTTGCGTTATAAGGATAATTAGAAAAAGAGTGATACCCATTGGGTGCTCCCTAGGAGCTACACCAATGTCTCCTGTTATCCTTACATCTATGTGGGTGTAGAAATTACTGTCACAAGTGAAGTGAGTGAGGTTCAAAGAGGTTAAGCCACTTTCCCAGAATTTTCAAAATCAGGTCTATCTAGCTCCAAAACCCATGTTCTTCACCACTGTGCTCTACGAAACTGGTTGACTGCTCAGTGTGGACCACCTTCTATGTCCTTTCCCTGCCCCACTCTAGGTTGGCTACTTCCTTCAGGTTTTAGTTCAAGGGTCAGCCCTCTGGAAAGCCCTGGTTGGACTTTTGCCCCCAAGTTGACTCAGATAGTTCATTAACTTTCTATTTATCATACTTCTTTCAGTTGAAGATTCCATCATCTTGAAGATACATCCTTGGCTTAATATTATATCTCCGTATGAAAAAAAAACCCCAGCATGCTAAATTTACACATCCTTAGTCATATTTCACACTGCACACACACACACAAGCACACAAGACAGCTCCTATGCAAACAGCTCAATTCAGTCTCAACTAGACTGTCTCCATTGGTAATTTCCTATTCTACTAGGCTAAGCCTCTTAAGAGATCATCTCATTTTGTTACTCCCCAATGCCTGACACATGGTAGAACTTCAGTAAATAAAACTTCAATGAATAAATAATAAACAGAAAGAAAAATAGCTAGCATTTTTAAAGCACATACAAAACATCAGGCATTGAGCTAAGCATTTGGCATAGATTATTTTATTTTAATTGCTCACAATAAAAACTATGAAAAAGGAAGTTTTCTTATCTACATTTTGTGGTACAGAAACAAAAAAACAGAGAAGTTGTTTAAGCAAGTCACTTAAAATTCCACAGACAGAGTGATAAGAAATTGAGATTTGGCTGATGTCAAAGTTTGAGTTTTAAACTTAAGCTACCTTTCCAAAGAACACAGACTCTTTATTGGTCTTCAGAAATGACGTTCAGTCCCTCAGCTCTTTCTCCTTCCTGTCCTCACCCATAGGTCAAACCTATCATGATTATTCTTGTCCTTCTTTCTTTTTATCAATATGTCTCTTCTAAAAATGACACACGCACACAAAAACTTATCTTCAATTCAAGCACAGCTCGTTCAGTATGGAAAACAGTAGAATTACTACCTCTTTTGTGCCACGTTGTTAAACGATTTTAACTGCTGAGGCTCACTGTAAATAGATATTAGGTGAGCATGTAGTTCACCTTGACTCTAGGTCTTTCACACAAAAACTAAGTCAACCTGTGTTAGTCTTTTTTTATTTTGTTTTTTTTCTTGTTGCTCAGTACAGTTATTTCCATTTCTCCCCAAATGCCCCCAACCCCAACCATCCCTATCTCCCACCCCTGATCCCACCTCACCCTGGATTTCTCCATGTGTCCTTTATAGTTGTTCCTAAAATTCCTTCCCTATCCCCCTCCCCCCATTATCCCCTCCTACCTCCTCTCTGGTTACTGTTAGTTTATTCTTTTTTAAAATTACTTTATTGTTGTTCAATTACAGTTGTCTATACCCTCTCCCCTCCCCTCCACCCATCCCCTCCAAACCCACCTCTCTCCTCTGCCTCCACCCTCCCCCTTGATTCTGTCCATGTGTCCTCTATAGTGGTTCCTGAAAACCCTTCTCCCCATAGTCCCCTCTCCCCTCCCTGCTGGCTATTGTTAGATTGTTCTTAATTTCAATGTCTCTGGTTATGTTTTTCTTGCTTTTTTCTTTTGTTAATTATGTTCCAGTTAAAGGTGAGATCATATGGTATTTGTCCCTGTTAGTTTATTCTTAATTTCAATGTCTCTGATTATATTTTGCTGGCTTCATTTTTTGTTGTTCATTAAGTTCCACTTAGAGGTGAGATCATGTGGCATTTCTCTTTCACCACCTGGCTTATTGCACTTAGCATAATGCTTTCCACTCCCTTCCATGCTGTCACAAAGGATAGGAGCTCCTTCTTCCTTTCTGCCGTGTAGTATTCTATCATGTACCACTGTCTTTTGATCCATTCATTTACCAATAGATGGTCACTTAGGTTGCTTCCAGCATTTACCTATTGTAAATTCTGCTGCAATGAACATTGGGGTGCATGGGTTCTTTTGAATTGGTGTCTCAAGGTTCTTAGGATATAATCCTAACAGTGGAATTGCTGGGTCAAAAGGCAATTTCATTTCTAGTTTTTCTGAGGAAATTCCATACTGTATTCAATAGTGGCTGCACCAGTCTGCATTCCCACCAACAAGTGCACTAGGGTTCCTTTTTCTCCACATCTTCTCCAACATTGTTGTTTGTTAATTTGTTTGTGATGGCCATTGTGACCAGTGTGAAGTGGCATCTCATTGTGGTTTTTGTTTGCATATCTCTGATGGCTAGTGATGCTGAGCATCTTTTCATATGTCTCTGGACCCTCTTTATTTCCTCCTTGGAAAAGTGTCTGTTCAAGTCATTTGCCAATTTTTCAATTGGGTTGTTTGTCTTCTTACAGTGGAGTCATATGAGTTCTTTATATATTTTGGAGATCAAACTTTTGTCTGAGGTATCATTGGCAAATATGTTTTCTCACATAGTTGGTTTTCTTTTCATTTTAATGCTGTTTTCTTCAACGATGAAGAAGATTTTTATTTTGATGAGATCCCATTTGTTTATTCTTTCCTTTATGGCCCTTGCTTTAGGAGACATATCAGGGAAGATATTGCTTCATGAAATGTGTCAGATTTTCTAGGTGATATTTTCCTCTAGGACTTTTATGATGTCAAGAATTATATTTAACATTTTATCCACATTGAATTTATTTTTGTATATGGTATAAGTTGGTGATCTAGTTTCATTTGTTTGCATGTAGTTGTCCAACTCCCCCAACATTATTTGTTGAAGAGGCTCTTTTTACAACATTTTATATTTCTGCTCCCTTCATCAAATATTAATTGACCATACAGACTTGGGTTTATTTCTGGGCTCTCTATTCTGTTCCTTTTCGCTATGTTTCTGTTCTTATGGCAGTACCAAGCTGTTTTCACTACAGTGGCCTTGTAATACAGTTTGATATCCAGTATTATGATCTTTGTTCTTCTTTCTCAAAATTGCTGGACCTATTCAGGGTCATTAATGGATCCTTACAAATTTTTGAAATGTTTGTTCTATGTCTGTGAAATACGTCATTAGTACTTTAATAGGGATTGCACTGAATATGTAAATTGCTTTAGGTAGTGGGGACATTTTGATGATGTTAATTTTTCTAATGCATGAACATGGTACATGCTTCCATTTCTTTGTGTCTTCCTTAGTTTCTTTCTTCAGTGTTGTGTAATTTTCTGAGTACAGGTCTTTTACCTCCTTGGTTAGGTTTATTCTTAGGTATTTTATATTTCTTCTTGCTATATCAAATGGGATTTTTTCCTCATTTTTGCTTCTCATATTTCATTGCTGATGTATAAAAGTGTCTTTGATTTCTGGATATTGATTTTGTATCCTGCTGTTTTGCCAAATTCATTTATTAGGTTGAGCAGTTTTTTGGTGGAGTCTATATGATTTTGTGTGTAAACTATCATATCATCTGTAAACAATGACAGTGTTTTTTCTTCTTTTCCAATTTGGATGCCTTTTATTTCTTCTTGTTGTCTGATTGCTGTGGCTAGGACTTCCAATACTATGTTGAATAGAAGCAGTGATAGTGGACAACCTTGTCTTGTTCCTGATCTTAGTGGGAAAGATTTTAGTTTTTGTCCATCGAGTATAATGTTGGCTGTAGGTCTCTCATATATGGCTTTTATTATGTTGAGGAATGCTCCCTCCATTCCCACTTTGCTAAGTGTTTTTATCATAAATTGGTGCTGTACCTTATTGAATGCTTTTTCTGCATCTATTGATATGATCACATGATTTTTGTCTTTGCTTTTTTTTATGTGATGTATTACATTTATTGTTTTGCGAATACTTTACCATCCTTGCATCCCCGGGATGAATCCTACATGGTTATGGTGTATGATTTGTTTAATGTATTGCTGAATGTGATTTGCCAATACTGTGTTGAAGATTTTAGCATCTATGTTCATCAGCGATATTGGCCTGAAGTTTTCTTTCTTTGTTGTGTCTTTATGTGTTTTTGGGATTAGGATGATGCTGGCTTCATAAAAAGAGTTTGGAAGTCTTCCATAATCTTGGACTTCTTGGGATAATCTGTGAAGGATAGGGGTTAGCTCTTCCTTAAATGCTTCATAGACTTCTCCTATGAAACCATCCAGTCCAGGTCTTTTGTGTGTCAGGAGTTTTTTTTGATTACTGCTTCAATTTTGTCTGCTGTTATTGGTCTGTTCAAGCTTCCTGCTTCTTCTTTATTGAGTTTTACAAAATTATATTTGTCTAGAAATTTGTCCATTTCACCTAGGTTTTCAAATTTCTTGACATATTGTTCTTCATAGTAATTTCTTACAATCTTTTGTATTTCTGTGGTATCAGTTGTAATATCCCCTATCATTTCTGATTATGCTCATTCGGTCCTCTGTTATTTTTTTCTTGATGAGTGTGCTTAAAAGTTTGTCAATTTTGTTTATTTTTTCAGAGAACCAGCTCCTGGATTCCTTGATCCTTAGAATTGTGGTTTTAGTCTCTATGTTGTTTAATTCTACTCTGATCTTGGTTATTTCCTTCCTTCTACTTGCTCTGGGTTGTCTTTTTTGTTGTTCTGCAAGTTCTTGTATGTGTAGGGTTGATAGGGGACTCAAGAGTTGAAAAATTTTAGCTTATGGTAAAAACTTATAAGCCTAGGAACTAATGTATATGTTAAAGCTTTTGTTTCAGAAACTACAGATAAGGCCTGTCCTGGATTTGAGGAAAATAGCTGACCTCCTGGGGAAGAGCTAAAGATTACCACCTGGGGACAACTAGAGGCATCTGGGAATTTGTGTTCCAGGGAAAGACAGATGACCACCACCCCAGCTAACAGCTGACTGCCCAGGACAGGAATGTTGAAGCTTCTTTCACCTAATCTTCCTTGGATCTCCAAGCCCTCACTGCACCTTGTGTATTCCATGGTTTAAAAACATTGGCCTGGAAAGAAGAGACAAGATGGTCTGTTAGGGTATGAACCTGCCATCTTGTCAGATCAGCGGCCATCTGAATAAAGTGTCCATAAAGATCCAATCGCTGTCATTCCTTATTGGGTTTTGTAGTGACTGGCAGCCCGAACACCAGTGTCTTTTCTGGTTCCAGGTTAATGTTTTTTATTTGAAATGTTTCTATTTTTTTTAGGTAGGCCTGTATTACTATGAA
This sequence comes from Micronycteris hirsuta, assembly GCA_004026765.1. Lineage (NCBI taxonomy): Eukaryota > Metazoa > Chordata > Mammalia > Chiroptera > Phyllostomidae > Micronycteris > Micronycteris hirsuta. Next base: position 29,138 of record PVJI01015433.1, on the reverse strand, counting down.
CTTCCCTCTCAGGACTGCCTGCGCTGTGCCCCATAAGTTTTGGGTTGTTGTGAGTTCATTTTCATTTGTTTCCAGAAATGTTTTGACTACTTCCTTGATCTCATGCTTGACCCATTCATTGTTTAATAGCAGGCTATTCAATTCTGGAAGATGGTGGTGACATAGGAGTGGAGTCCACTGCCCCCTGCGCATGAGTGAAACACCTATCTGATCTGAGAAACAGATCGAACTGCCAACAGTACCCCAGCACATATGAAGACTGAAGATCAAAATTGCACAGGACATAGAAAAATCAGCCTAGTAGGTGGAAGCTGTGAACACCAGGATACCTACTGGAAGAGAAAACCCACCAAAAAAGGAACTGCCAACAGATAACAATGGACGAAGGTGAAGGAGGGAGTTGAATACACACACACCTCAAACCAGGACTGACCTGAAAATACACCAATTGGTGGACAAATTATGCACAATGAACAACTGACCAAGAGTGAGATAGAAGACTCTAAACCTTGTTCACAAAGAAGGATAAGCTTCAACACGACCTGTCCACACCTGCACAAAAGAATACAAAGTGTGGTGGATGGAGTGACCCTCAGTAAACCAGCTGGAAGAAAGGACCCACCAAAGGAAGACCCCAAAACAATCAAAACCCAAAGACATAAAGATAGCCAACATAGACAACAGTCCAAGACCAGCGAGCTCAGGAGATTAAGGAGACTGCACCAATGAATCTCACAGGTATTCTAACATAGAAGTTCATACCATAAGCACAGGGTATGAGAACCGATCAGTTTAAGAAACAGAGGCTAACAAGAAGAGTCTCACAAACAATGGGAAGACAAGAAACAACCCCCAAATGAAAGGAAAGGAGGAAGCCCCCCAAAAAATGATAAATGAAACAGAGGCAAGTCAATTATCAGACATTGAGTTCAAAGCATTGGCTATCAGGAAGCTCAATGAGATCACAGAGAATTACCAGAAACTACAGGGAAACTACATGAACTCATTGAAAACGATATCAACATGAAAAAAGAAATAGAAACTATGAACAAGATCCAAGAGGAAATGAAGATTACAAATTCTAAACTGAATAACACAGTACAAGAAATCAAAAGCAGGCTTGATGAAGCAGAGGATCAGATCAGTGTGCTGGAGGAGAAGTTAGAAAAAAACACCCAGAAAGAGCAAGAAAAGGAAAAGAGACTCAGAAAGAACAAAGAGGGATTAAGGGAAATGCAGGACAACATGAAATGTAATAATCTCTGTATAATAGGGATACTAGAAGGAGAAGAAGAAGAAGAAGAGCAAGGGCTAGAAAACCAGGTCAAAAAAATAATGATGGAGCCTGGCTGGTGTAGCTCAGTGGATTGAGCACAGGCTGGGAACAAAGCGATCCCGGTTCGATTCCCAGTCGGGGCACATGCCTGGGTTGCAGGCCGGGTCCCCAGTGAGGACCATGTGAGAGGCAACCACACATTGCTGTTTCTCTCCCTCTCTTTCTCCTTCCCCTCTCTCTAAAAAAAATAAATAAAATCTTAAAAAAATAATGATGGAAAATTTCCCTAATCTGATGAGAGAAAAAGTCACATAAATCCAGGAAACACAGAGAGTCCCAATCAAAAAGAAACCAAAGACGCCCACTTCAAGACAGACCATCAGTAAAATGGCAAAATTCCAAGACAAAGAGAGAACCTTAAAGGCAGTGAGGCAGAAACAGGAAGTAACACACAAGGGAGCCCCAATAAGCTGACTTCTCAATGGAAATGCCCCAAGCCAGAAGAGAATGGCAAGACATATTCCAAGTATTGACAACCAGAGGCCTGCAATTAAGGCTACTGTACCCAGCAAGGCTCTCAATCAAGATAGAAGGCCAAATAAGGAGCTTCCCAGACAAAAGAAATCTAAAATAATACACCTCCACCAAACCAGCTCTGCAAGAGATGTTAAAGGTAATGATTTAAGGAAAGGAAGGAAAAGAGAAAGAGAGAGAGAGAGAGAGAGAGAGAGGAGCATAAGAACAAAAAATGGCAAAGAATAAGTTCCTATCAATAATAACCTTAAATGTAAATGGATTAATTGTTCCAATCAAAAGACATAGAATAGCTGAATAGAAAAGAAAGCACAACCCACACATATGCTGCCTACAAGAGACCCACCTCAGGACAAAAGACCTACACAGACTGAAAGTGAAGAACTGGAAACAAATGTTCCAAACAAAAGAACAGCAAAAAAAGCTGGGGTAGCAATCCTCATATCAGACAAAATAGACTCCAAAAATAGGGCCATAAAGAGAGACCCAGAAAGACATTTCAGAATATTCAAGGGAAGGATCCACCAAGAAGACATAAACATTGTAAATATACATGCATCCAACATAGAAGCACCCAAATACATAAAGAAAATCTTGGAGGACTTCAAGAAAGATATTGACAGCAACACAATTATAGTAGGGGATTTTAACATCCCACTGTCAAAAATGGACAGATATTCCAAACAAAATATCAACAAAGACATTGTAGCATTAAACAATGCCCTAGATAAAATGGATTTAACTGATACATATAGAGCCTTTCACCACATATAAGCTAAATACAAATTCTTTTCAAATGCACATGGAACATTTTCAAATATAGGCCATATGATAGGAAACAAAACTAGCCTAAACAAATTCCAGAAAATTGAAATCACACCAAGTATTTTCTTTGACCACAAGGAAATGAAATTAGAAACAAACACCAAGGGGAAAAAAAAAAGCCAAAACACTTAAACTCGTGGAGATTGAATAGCATGCTATTAAACCACGAAAAGGTCAAGAATGAGATTAGGGAATAAATCAAAGAGTTTCTGGAAATAAATGAAAATGAACTCACAACAACCCAAAACTTAAGGGACACAGCAAAGGCAGTCCTGAGAGGGAAGTTCATAGTCATGCAGGCCTAACTAAAAAAGATAGAAACATTTCAAATAAACAACCTAACCCTTCGCTTACAAGAACTCAAGGAACAACAACAAAGACATCCCAGAACAAGTAGAAGGAAGAAAATAACAAAGTTCACAGCAGAATTAAATGACATAGAGACTAAAAGCACAATTGTAAGGATCAACAAATCCAGGAGCTGGTTCTCTGAAAAGATAAACAAAATCAACAAGCCTTTAAGCAGGCTCATCAAGAAAAAAGAGAGGACCTGAATAAACATAATCAGAAATGAAAGAGGAGAGATTACAACTCATGACACAGAAACACAAAGGATTGTAAGAAACTACTATGAAGAACTGTATGCCAAGAAATATGAAAACCTAGATGAAATGGACAAATTTCTAGAAAAATATTGTCTTCCAAAACTCAATGAAGAAGCAGAAAGCCCGAACAGACCAATAACAGCAGACAAAATTGAAGCAGTAATCAAAAAACTTCCGACACACAAAAGCCCTGGACCAGATGGTTTCACAAGAGAATTCTACAAAGCATTTAAGGAAGAGCTAAGCCCTATCCTTCACAGACTATTCCAAGAAGTCCAAGATTATGGAAGACTCCCAAACTTTTTTTTATGAAGCCAGCATCATCCTAATCCCAAAACCAGATAAAGACACAACAAAGAAAGAAAACTTCAGGCCAATAACACTGATGAACATCGACGCTAAAATCCTCAACAACATATTGGCAAACCGCATCCAGAAATACATTAAAAAGATCATACACCATGACCAAGTGGGATTCATCCCAGGGATGCAAGGATGGTACAATATTCTTAAATCAATAAACATAATACATCACATGAACAGAAGCAAAGACAAAAATCACATGATCATATCAATAGATGCAGAAAAAACATTTGATAAAGTACATCACCCATTTATTATAAAAATGCTTAGCAAAGTGCAGATAGAGAGAGCATTCATCAACATAATAAAGGCCATATATGAGAGACCTAAAGCCAACATCATACTCAATGGGGAAAAACTAAAATCTTTCCCACTAAGATCAGGAACAAGACAAGGTTGTCCACTATCACTGCTTCTATTTAACAGAGTTTTGAAAGTTTTAGGTACAGCAATCAGACAAGAAGAAAAAATAAAAGGCATCCAAATTGCAAAGAAGGAAAGAAGGAAACAATCATGTCATTCTTTGCAGATGACATGATAGTGTACACAGAAAATCCTATAGAATCTGCCAAAAACCTACTCAACCTAATAAATCAATTTGACAAAACAGCGGGATACTCCAGAAATCGAAGGCATTTTTGTATACCAACAATGAAACATCAGAAGCAGAAATCAGGAAAAATATCCCATTTGATATAGAAACAAAAAAAATATATAAAATACCTAGGAATAAACCTAACCAAGGAGGAAAAAGACCTATACTCAAAAAACTGCACAACACTGAAGAAAGTAATCATGGAAGACACAAACAAATGGAAACATATCCTGTGCTCACGGATCTGAAGAATCAACATCATCAAAATGTTCATACTACCCAAAGCAATTTATAGAGTCAATGCAATCCCTATCAAAGTGCCAATGGCATATTTCACAGATAAAGAACAAACACTTCTAAAATTTATATGGAACCATACACAACACCGAATACCTGCTGTAATTTTGAGAAAGAAGAGCAAAGTAGGAGGAATAACAATACCTGATATCAAACTGTATTACAAGGCCACTGTAATCAAAACAGCCTGGTACTGGCATAAAAATAGGCAGATAAACCAATGGAACAGAATAGAGATCCCAGAAATAAACTCTAGTCTCTATGGCCAATTAATTTTCGACAAAGGGAGAAGCAGCATAAAATGGAGTAAAACTAGCCTCTTCAACAAATGGTGTTGGGAATTCTGGACAGCTACATGCAAAAAAAAAAAAAAAGAAACTTGAATACCAACTTACGCCATACACAAAAATAAATTCAAGGTGGATAAAAGACTTAAATATAAGTCGTGATACCATAAAAGTCCCAGAGGAAAACATCAGTAGGAAAATCTTAGACCTTCCATGCAGCATCTTCACAGATCTAGAGCAAGGGATATAAAGGAAAGAATATATAAACACGACCTCATCAAAATAAAAAGCTTCTGCATGGCTAAAGAAAACAGTATTAAAATAAAAAGAGAACCAACTGTATGGGAAAACATATTTGCCAATAATACCTCAGACAAGGGTTTGATCTCCAAGATACATAAAGAATTCATACGACTCCACTCCAGGAAGACAAAAACCCAATTAAAAAATGGGAAAGAGACTCGAACAGACACTTCTCCAAGGAGGACATACAGAGGACACAGAGACATATGAAAAGATGCTCAGCATCACTAGACATCAGAGAGATGCAAATTAAAACCACAATGAGACACCACCTCACACCAGTCAGAATGGCCATCATAAACAAATTAAAAAACAAGTGTTGGAGAGGGTGCAGAAAAAGGGAACACTAGTGCACTGTTGGTGGGGATGCAGGCTGGTGAAGCCACTGTGGAAAACAGTATGGAACTTCCTCAGAAAACTAGAAATGGAACTGCCTTTTGACCCAGCAATTCCATTGTTGGGATTAGACCCTAAGAGCCCTGAAACACCAATCCAGAAGAACTTATGCACCCCAATGTTTATAGCAGAACAATTTACAATAGCCAAGTGCTAGAAGCAACCCAAGTGCCCATCAGCAAATGAGTGGATCAAGAAACTATGGTACATTTACACAATGGAATTCTGTGCAGCATAGAGAAAGAAGGAGTTTATACCCCTTGCTACAGCATGGATAGAGAGCATTATGCTAAGTGAAATAAGCCAGGTAGTGAGGGACAAATACCATATGATCTCACCTTTAACCGGATCATAACCAACAAAAGCAGAAAGCAAGCAAAAAATAACCAGAGACATTGAAATTAAGAACAATCTAATAATAGCCAGAGGGGAAGGGAGAGGGGATGTAGGGAGAAGGGTTTTCAGGAACTACTCTAAAGGATACATGGACAAAACAAGGGGGAGGGTGGAAGCAAGGGAGGTAGGTGGTATTGGATGGGTTGAGAAGAAGGGGAAGGGAGAAAATGCAGACAATTGTATTTGAAGAACAATAAATTAATTTAAAAAATAGCATGCCATTCTATCTCCATGAGTTTCAGTGTTTGGGGTTCTTTTCCTAGAGGTTGGTTTCTAGTTTCAGTCCCTTTGGGTCAGAGAAAATGCTTGATATGATTTCAAGTTTCTTCAGTTTGTTGAGGCTTGTTTTGTGTCCTATCATGTGGTCTATCTTTGAAAATGTTCCAACTGCATTTGAAAAGAATGTGTATTTTGCTTCTTTGGGATGAAAGGCTGTATATAATCAATTAAGTTCATTTGATCTAGGATATCGTTCAATGCTGCAGTATCTTTGTTGATATTTTCTTTAGAAGATTTGTCTATTTTTACAGTGGGGTGTTGAAATCTCCTCCTATAATTGTGTTGCTGTCAATATCTTTCTTGAAGTCCTCCAAGATTTTCCTTACGTATTTGGTTGCTCCTGTGTTGTGTGCATATATATTTATAATGCTCATGTCTTCTTGATAGATTCTTCCCTTGAGTATTATGAAGTGTCCTTCTGGGCCTCTTCTTATGGCCCTTGTTTTGAGGTCTATTTTGTCTGATTATGAGTATTGCTACCCCAGCTTCTTTTTCCTGTCCATTTGCTTTGAATATTTGTTTCCAGTCTTTCACTTTTAGTCTGTGTAGGTCTTTTTTCTGAGATTTGTCTCTTGTAGCCAGTATATGTGTGGGTCATGATTTCTTATCCATGCAGCTATTCTATATCTTTTGATTGGAGCGTTTAATCCACTTACATTTAAAGTTATCATTGATAGATACTTATTTGTTGCCTTTTTACTTTTTACCTTTGTTCCTCTCTCTCTTTCCCTCTTGTTTTTTTTTTTCCCCCAGACAGTTAGAATACTTTCAGAACTGGTTTTGTGGAGGTGTATTCTTTTAGCCTTCTTTTGTCTGGGAAGCCGCTTATTTGGCCTTCCATTTTAATTGAGAACCTTGCTGGAGTAGTCTTTGTTGCTGGCCTCTGTTTTTCATTACTTGTAATATTTCTTGCTATTCCCTTCTGGCTTGGAGTGTTTCCACTGAGAAGTCAGTTGCTAGCCTTATCAGTGCTCCCTTGTATGTTACTTTATATTTCTCCCTTGCTGCTTTTAATATTCTCTCCTTGTCTTGGAATTTTGCCATTTTAATTATGATGTGTCTTGGATTGGGCATCTTTAGGTCCCTCTTGATTGGGACCCTCTCTGCTTCCTGGATTTGTGTGACTTTTTCTCTCATCAAATTAGGGTTGTTTTCCATCATTACTTTTTCAAACAGGTTTTCTATCCTTTGGTCTTCTTCTTCTACTTTAGTATCCCTATTATACAGATATTGTTACATTTCCTGTTGTCCTGCAGGTCCCTTAATACCTCTTCATTCTTTCTGGGTCTTTTTTCCTTTTCTTTCTCTTTCTGGGAGTTTTTTCTACCTTGTCTTCCAGCTTGCTGATTCGATCCTCTGCTTCATCAAGCCTATTTTTTTATTCCTTCTACTGCGTTCTTTAATTCAGAAATTATATTCTTCATTCCCTCTTGTCTTTATTGATAGTTTCTATTTCCTTTGTCACGTTGATATATTTTTCAGTGAGTTCATTGTAGTTTCCCTGTAGTTTTTGGTAATTCTCTGTGAGCTCATTGAGCTTCCTTTTAACCATTGCTTTGAACTCAATATCTGATAGTTTACTTGCCTCTATTTCATTTAGCATTGTTTCTGAGGCTTCCTTCTTTCCTTTTGTTTGGGGTTTGTTTCTTTATCTTCCCATTTTTGGTGAGACTCTTCTTTTTAGCCTCTGCTTCTTCTTCTTTTTTTTTCAGATTTTATTTATTTTTAGAGGAGAAGGGAGGGAGAAAGAGAGGGACAGAAAGAGCAATGTATGGTTGCCTCTCACATGGCTCCCCTGGGGACCTGGCCCGCAACCCAGGCATGTGCCCTGACTGGGAATTGAACCTGGACCCTTTAGTTCCCAACCCACACTCAATCCACTGAACTACACCATCCAGGGCTAGCCTCTACTTCTTAAATTCATCTATTTTGACTCCTTGAGTTTGTGATGTGAACTTCTATGGTAAGAGACCTGTGAGATTCAGTGGTGCAGTCTAATTGATCTCCCGAACTTGATGCTCTTGAGATGCTGTTTATGTTGGCTCTCTGGATGTATTTGGCTTTTGATTGTTGTTGGATCATTCTTTGATTGATCTTTCCCTCCAGTTGGTTGACTGAGGTTCACTCTGCCCACCACATCTTGTATGCTGTTGTGCAGGTGCAGACAGGTTGTGTCAAAGCTATTTCTTCTGTCTTTTAGAGGTTTTAAGGCTTCTCTCTCACTATTTTCAGTTGTTTGTTCTGCACAATTTCTGCAGAGTTTAGTTGTAATTCTAGATTGGTCCTGGGAGGAGGTTAGTGTGGCTTCCACTCACTCCTCTGACTTCTTCTTTTGTTATCTCTTGGTGGTTCCTTTGTTGGTGGGTTCTCTCTTCCAGCAGGCATACTGGTATTCACAGCTCCCTCCTGGCTGAGTTTGCACCAGAGGGAAAGACCCAGTCAGTTCTGCTCCTTGCACAGGTGTTGTTGGGACTCCACCTATATTAGTCTCATATTTCTTGTACTTCTTCAGTTGAAGACTCTATCATTTATAAGATAAATCTTTGACTTAATATTATCTTTGCAGAAAACCAAATAAAATATTAACCATGGTAAATATATACAACTTCAGTCTGTACCACATGCCCTATATAAAAATAAATGGAAAATGGACTATATACCTGAATGTGAAATTACAAAATGTTTAAAAGAACAGTAGAAAACTCTGTGACCCTAGATTAGATAAATATTTCTTAAATATTACGCCATAAATAAAACATATAAAGTAAAAAAATGATAAACTGGACTTCACTAAAATGAATATATGTTCTTAAAAAGATACTGTTAATGAATGATAAGAGAAGCAACTGACTAGGGAAAAATATTTACAAAACACATATTAGATAAAGAACTTATCTAGAATATGTAAAAAGCTTTCAAATTTTAAAAAAATCCAAAAAAAATTGAACACATCACCACAGAATATATATGGACAAATTATCTTATGAAAAAATGTCCATATGAAAATTTCTTCTAAAAATGCTGACAATATCAAAGATGCATAACTCACTTACATTGCTACCGGGATTGCACACTGGTATGGCAACTTTGTAAAATAGTTGGTCAGTTCCCTAAAATATTTCTTCTTATGTTTTTATTGTTGTTCAAGTACAGTTATCTCCATTTTCACCTCACTACTTTCCCCCTGCCCGACGAACCCCCAGCTCCCACCCTCGATCCTACCCCCTTTGGCTTTGGCCCTATGTCCTTTCAGTTCCCTAAATTCTTAAACATACAATTGCCATATGACCCAAAATATTACCTCTCACTGCCCAAGAGAAATGAAAACATGTGTTTACACAAAAATCTGGACATGTATGGTTACAATGGCTTTATTCATAATAGCCCAAAACTGAAAACAACACAAATGCCCTTTAAATGATGTATGGGTGAACATTGTGTGGGACATCCTTGCCATGAAACACTCCTCAGCAATAGAAAGGATCAGACTACCAATACTTGTGACAAGATGGATTAATTTCAAGTGCATTCACTAAGCAAAAGAAGCCAGACACAGAAAGGCCACATATATATAATTCTATTTATAGGACATTCTGGAAAGGCAAAACCATAAGTATAGAAAACAAATCAGTGAGTGCAAGAGATGGGGGGCAGGGGTTTGACTTTAGAAGAGAAAAAAGGGAACTTTAATTTTGGTGTTGCTTACATCATTGCAGTTGTCAAAGTTCCTGAAACTGTACACTAAGAAGAATACTCTTCAGTGTATGCGAATTACACCTCCATAAAAAAAAAATGTATTCTTTTATAGTGTAAGCAATGGTGGAGGAAAAATCAGGTAACAATTAGTTGAACCTTTATCAACACAAAGGTAGATTTTTCTATTTACAAATACTGTACCTATAAATAGCTAGTTGCCTTTGACATTGATTTTTAGGAGGCATCTAAAGTTCAGAAAAAATAAAAGGTAGAGGCAATGCTCTTAGAACCAGTGAAATACATATACAATATAATTGTTAAGCTCAGTGTAGACTTTAATTGTGTAAGCATCCAGTTTATTAGACCTTTTCTGACCTTTAAAGTATGTGTTAGTCATCTCTTTCCAATCAGTATTCCTGAAAGTGGGGTGAACATTTCTTCTATTTCTTTGCCCAAGCCAAATGTGAAAATATTAGACAAGACATGGTGAGAAAGCAGAGACATCCATCTATGTGGATGTCTTCCAGCCAATGTTCTCCTTCAGGAATTTTCCAGTTGGTGGAGAATAACTGCAGAGACTGGACTCCCATTTCCCAAAGTTTAGGACAAAGTTTAGACACAGAGGCTTTCCTCTGTGTCTAAGATCCAAGTTGACAGAAGATTTCACCTGTTCTTGCGTGGTTTCTCCCTGCCTGAGTGGAGAACCAGCATCATCCTGACAGTCCAAGTCAAAAGCACAGTTGCTGTACTCAGGATATATTTGACTGGCTTCATTAAATCAAGACAGCATTTACACCTAACTTTACATTCTTAGAGACTGAAACTCCACAGACTTACATCTGGAAAGTAGTTTTCAGAAATGTATACCTTCAGAGCTATCTTGTTTTTAAGAGTCTTACTGAAGTAACTGCCATTTGTGATTAAAATCAGCATCAATAATGAGGGGAGGTAGACACTGTGCAACCAAAGTGATGCCCTGGACAAGACATGACATCATCTGTGGGTACCCAGCCAGGGATGCACAACCTGATTATAATCATGAGGAAACAGGAGAAACAAAAATAAATAACTGTATTCTTCAAAACCATTAATATCATAAGTAAAAAGAAAGGTTGTAGAAACATTTCAGATTAAAGGAGATCATAGAGATTGATAACATGTGCTGAGGAGAAAAATTCTAAGTAGTACATTACTGACTCAAATTAATAATATAATATGAATACTGATGGTATATTAGAAAAATATTTTCTCTGTTAAATTTACTGAAGTTGACAATTGTGCTAGGTTATATAAAAATATCCTTACTCCCAGAAAATATATACTGAAATATTTAAGCGTAAATAAGAAATACTTAGGAGTAAAGAGCCATAATGTTTATAACTTACTCTCAATTTAGAAAAGAAATATTATGTCTTCATCATTGTTATTTGCATTAAATTGTTATTATTGAAATTTTATTGTCAAAATTATTTCCAAATGGAAAGCTTTTAAAATGTAGTCCTTTAAGCATGTCATTTATACATACATTTAGCACCATGAGTATTTCTTAATTATAGAATGTAGGGAGAGGGAAGAATGAAAAGTGTGGTTTTCCAAGCCCAGTGAAAAGCCTCTATAAGCTAGATCCTTATGAAAATGTCAGTGCTAAATATCACTTGACAGATGTACTTCCCAGGTTTTTAACTGGGACTGACATTATGCATACTTTCTCCTTTAGATAATGTCTTCTTCGGTGTGGTAAGGGCCCCTGTAGATGCCCACTTGGCAAACATTTCCAACACAACAATATCCATTATTTCTTGATCCTCCCAAGGAGGAATGAATATTTACTACAGTCATCTCAATACTTTTCCTTTTCCGCTGTTTGTCTTGGCCAAGACCTTTTTTGGATACAGTCTATGATCCTGTTGGTCAAGACATAGGCAGTCGTATGACTTCATTCTTCTCTTTTCGTGGTCATTTTACCGCTCAGTACTACTTAGAATGAGGGTAGGTATGCAGATTATAAGGAAGAAGAAGAACTTAACCCTAATGTCTTGTTTTCATTATAAATTTGTCATCTTGATAGTTGTGCTATTAATACAGGAAGATGAATACATTGGCTCAAAGTTTGGTAATATGAATAAAATTCTTGTAACAATTACCAAATCTCAGAGAATTAACATATGGAATGTTTAATTTTCACACTCACAAATGTCAGCATGGGTTGGCTGGTGCTCCTCCAAGTGGTGACTCAAGGGTCCAGGATCCTTAACTTCTGAGTGATTATCATCATCAACATGCATTCTGCACAGCTTCCATTGCATGAGAAGAAATAATGGGTAGCACATGCAGATTTATGTGTAGGTTCAGAAGTAGCTTACATCACTTCAGTTCACATCATAAGTCAACAATAAATCATAGACATCAACAATCCTCCACTAAGAGGTGGGGCCTACATTCCCTCCCCTGGAATCTGGATGGAAGTTTACAGCTATCTCCACTTGTAGAACATAGTGAAAGAGCCAGTGCATGTCTCTTAAAGCTAAATTATGAAATAAAATGAGTCTTTGGTTTGGCTCACTCTTTCTGTGTCTCTCAATGCTCACCTTTGGACTCTGGCCACCATGTAGTGAGGAAGTCTAGACCACATGGAGAGGCCACATGTATATGTTTCATCTGAGGGCCCCAAATAGTTTCCCAGCCAATAGCCAGTATAAACTGCTAGACCTATAAGTGAAAGAGCCTTCACCTTGTACAGGAGGCTCTAGACATGATGGAGCAGAGATGAGCCATCCTGCTTTACCCAGTTGAATTCCTGACTTGCAAAAAATGATAAGAAATAATAAATTATTGGACTTCTGGCCAAGATGGAGGCGTAGGTAGACACATTGTGCCTCCTTGCACAACCAAAAGATGGAAAAACAACAATTTAAAAACAAAAAACAACCAGAACTGACAGAAAATTGAACTTTATGGAAGTCTGACAAACAAAGAGTTAAAGACAGATTCATCCAGACTGGTAAGCAGGGCAGAGCCAGGTGTGCAGCCAGACGGTTGTTTGTGAAGCCGGGCACACAATGCTGAAACAGGCTGGGGGAACCAAGGCTGGTGGACCTGGACCTGGTGGGACCAAGGCCAGTGGAGCAGATGGTCCCGCATTCACGCACATGCATGTAGATAAACCAGGAGAAAAGGTTGAGGAGTGGAGCAGACCGTGCAGCCCAGGAGCCCAGCATGGGGAAATAAAACCTCAGACCACCAATTGAAAGCGCCTGTGTGGGTTGAGGCTGCAGCAGAAGGAATTCCCAGCCTCACAGGGGAGTTTGTTGGAGAGACCCACACAACCCTAGAACAAGCCTGCCCATGTGGGAATCAGCACCAGAAGGGTCCAATTTGCTTGTGGGTAGTGAGTGGAGCAAGCACAATTGTGTCCTCTCAGACCCCTCCCCCACAGACTGAGTCACAATGCAACAGTGTGGGTTACCCCACCCTTGTGAACACCTAAGGCTCCACCCCTTCATACGTATCAGGATCCCCGAGAGGGAAAAAAAATGGCACAAATGAAAGGACAGATCAAAATTCCAGAAAAAATACAACTAAGCCACAAAGAGATAGCCAACCTATCAGATACACAGGTCAAAACACTGGTAACCAGGATGCTTACAGAGTTGGTTGAGTTTGGTCACAAATTAGATGAAAAAATGAAGGATACGTTAAATGAAATGAGAAGAAATGTGCAGGGAATCAATAGGGATGAGAAGGAAACTGGAACTCAAATCAACAGTGTGGACCACAAGAAAGAAAAAAACATTCAACCAGAAAAGAATGAAGAAATAAGAATTCAAAAAAAAAATGAGGAGAAGCTTAGGAACCCCCAGGACATCTTTAAACATTCCAACATCCGAATTATAGGGGTGCCAGAAGGAGAAGAGGAACACCAAGGGATTGAAAACTTATTTGAACAAATAATGAAAGAGAACTTCCCCAATTTGGCAAAAGAAATAGACTTCCAGGAAGTCCAGGAGGCTCAAAGAGTCCCAAAGCAGTTGGACCCAAAGAAGAACACACCAAGACACATCATAATGACATTACCCGAGATTAAAAATAAGGAGAGAATCTTACAAGCAGCAAGAGAAAAGGAGACAATCACCTACAAAGAAGTTCCCATAAGACTGTCAGCTGATTTCTCAAAAGAGACCTTGCAGGCAAGAAGGGGCTGGAAAGACGTTTACCAAGTCATGAAAGGCAAAGACCTACATCCAAGATTACTCTATCCAGCCAAACTTTCATTTAGAATGGAAGGCAGATAAAGTACTTCTCAGATAAGGTCAAGTTCAAGGAGTTCATCATCACCCAGCCTTTATTATATGAAATGTTAAAGGGATTTATTTAAGACATATCAGGACTTCCACCAAGATGGCGGCGTAGGTGGACACACTCACCGCCCACACATCCAGGGTGTCTAAACAACAAACACAGTAGCGAAAAATTAAACAACCAGAATGGATAGAATCGAACTGAAGGGAAGCCCAACACCCAGGAGGTAGGAGAAGATGGACATCCAGGCCAGTAAGCGGGGCAGAACCAGGTGGAGGAATGCAGAGGCAGCTCTCACGGAGGGACTCACACCACCAGCGTCTGAACAGGGCGTGGCCTCAAACAACGGGTGAATCCCGCAAGCCGGTGACACTGCCGGAGAGAGGCAAGGGCTGAGTCAGCAGAACCAAGTCTGGCAGAATAGGCGGTGGGGAACTGGGGAGCGGAGGGGTGACGGGAGCCCACGGTGATCAGAGGTCGCCATTGCTTCCTCCCAGGCCCCACCCCCAGAGGCAACGTCATCCAAAAAGTGACCCAGGTTGCAGGCACCTGCGAACCGACAAGTGCACCGAGATAAAAAGAATGAAAATGGCCAAAATGAAAGATCAGAACAAATTACAACTAACGGATGATGACATAGTCAACCTATCAGATGCACAGTTTAAAATGTTTGTAATCAAAATGATAACAAAACTGGAAGATAGCTGGATGCAAATAATTGAACAGATGAAGAATACGATAAGGATAATGGAGGAAGATTTACAGGGAACCAAGAGGGAAAAAAAGGAGGTTGGATCTCAAACCAATGGGGTGGACCAGAAGGAAGAAATAAGAATTCAAAAAAATGAGGGTCTCAGGAACCTCAGAGACATTTGTAAATGACCCAATATCTGGATCATAGGGCTGCCAGAAAGACAAGAGGAAGACCAAGAAATTGAACGTATTTTTGAACAGATAATGAAGGAAACCTTCCCAGATCTGGCAAAGGAAATAGGCTTCCTGGAAATCCAAGAAGCTCAGAGAACCCCAAAGAAGCAGGACCCAAAGAGGAACACACCAAGGCACATCATAATTACATTACCCAAGGTCAAGAATAAGGAAAGAATCTTACAAGCAGCAAGAGAAAAAGAGAGTTACCTAACAAAGGAATCCCCATAAGACTGTCAGCGGATTTCTCAAAGGAGACCTTCCAAGCAAGAAGGAAATTCACAATTCTCCAGCCTCTCTACATGGAGTTACATATTAGGATTCTCAGACCACCAGCTGGAGAAAAATCACCACAACCACTGCCACCACCACCATCATCATCAGTCATCGTTGGTCTTAGAAATAAATGCAGATGCCATATTGAAAAGGAAAAATTGTGAGAGTTTTGTAAAGGTTGTTATGGCAAGTTTAAGGAAGCTTATTAGTGACTTACTCTGGAACTGGCAACAATGAGTGGTTAAGGGGCAATACCATTCTAGTCCTGAAGGGCCAAGGTAGGGACTGGTTGTAGGAATTTCTCTACTATATTAAGGAGGGATCTGCTGAAAGGGATTGGAACTTTCAGAGTGTAACCACTGTCAAACTGAGGGCCAGCAAAGAGAGGTGGGGGAGTAAATATCCAAACTGTCTCTCTTCTCACTCTGTTTTCCCATTATTATATTCCCTACTGTCTGAACCCAACCGGAACCAAAATGCAAATGAGCCTGGCTGACAGTCACAGAAGTCAGCCTCCCAGGAGAAAGAACAGGATGAAAAAGGAGGAGAGTAGATCTGGAAGGGGAAATGTGAATATTCTACACATTCATCATCATCATCACCATCTTCATTATCATCATCCTTATATACCTCAAATGTGCATATAAAGTTCCCCATGTTTTCCCCATGTTTTAATTCCTCATGTTTTCCTTATATTATCCTCAGAAGGTAACACCTGTTTCTAGCAGTGGGCATGGTACATAACTGGTGCGTAGTGCTTAGTTCAATCCCACAAATGTAGAATATCCAGTCTATTCCCTCAAATAGAAATATGGGTACAGAGAATAAAATTCCAATTATCATCACAAAAATGCAAACTGTGGAACAGCTTAATCAGAAAAGACTCACGATGCCCAAGTTTGGCCTTGGGTGTTAGGTTGATTTCAACAGGTGTACCTGGAAGGGAGAAAGAGCTTCCACATCCTGGAAACCACATGAAAGAAAAATTTAAAGGTGAGAGAAACAGAGACCATGTCATGAAAACAGGAAATATTTCCATTTGCTGGAGAATAGAAGTTAAAGAGATCAGAGTCCTGGTCAGGTGGCTTAGTTGGTTGGAGAGCAGTTCTGTGCACTAATAGGTTACAAGTTCATTCCCAATCAGGGTATATACCTAGGTTGTGTGTTCAATCCCCTATTAGGGCACTTACAGGAAACAAGAAAGTGATGTTTCTCTCTCTTTCTCCTCTCTCTCTTTCTCTTTCAGTCACTCTTTTCCTCTCTCTCTAAAAACAACCAATAAACATATCCTAGGGTGAGGATTTAAAAAAAGAAATGAGATATAAACTCTGAAGTGAAAAAGTAAAGTCCTCATATTGTGATGTCTTGAAAATTGAGATATGCTTGTATTCAGCACTGATGGTTTGAGCAGAGGAAGAAAGTATTCTAACTGTTCTTCAAGAATACCAAGTTGACATAGATAGGTGGTATAAATGGTGTACTTGCATAAATGAAATGGGGAGATTACTTATGGGGCCACTGCCCTAGTTTCAGTAACAAGAATCTTACTGGTTGGGTGGAAGCAGAAACAGAAGAACAGGGTGTGGCAACTGAGAACCAGGAGAGTAAAAATTAGTCTTCCTATAGCCAGTCACTGCTGGCACGGGGATGCCATTTGTTCAACATCACAAGTATTTATTGAGTGACTGACAAGCACTGCTCTTGACTTTGTGGACACAGTGGGGAGCAAGGCAGATAAAAAAGTCTTACTTTTCAGTAAGAGAATTCAATTCAGTAAGAGAAGGTAATGCCATTGTCACAAGTAGAAAATTTAGGACTAAGAGGACTATGCCCATAAATGTTCTCTGCCTGGAATAGTCTTCCTCTAAGCCCCTTTGCTTAGAAAACTCCTACTCATCCTTCCAAAGAACTTCTAACTCCCAACAATTTAGACACTTGTCCTCATCCTTTCATTGTAATTTGCTCATTCCTCGTGAATCTCTCTTCTGAGATAACTAGAATTTCAAGGGTTCAAGACAAATTTTATAATAAAGTAGATTGTGAAGGTCTCTTGGAAAGTTTGTTAAAACTATTAGATCAAACCATTAGCAAAGCTGCATTAGTAGATCAAAATATATAAAGTGGCAGAAATTTATTATAGTTGAAATACATTATTTGTCCTTAGAGTTGGGAAACAAGAAAGACCTCATCTCCTCATCCTTACCCCATGGATCCATGCATGGGGAGGATGGTGTTATGCAGAAAAATAGCCCCATGTGCAATTGCTAGGCTTGCTGAGCCATACTTGTGCTTCATTCCTCACTCATTGGGCTAAAGAGAAGCTGTGGCCAGGTCACCTGAGCAGTAAATACAGCCTTTTACACCAAGCTGACCTAAGCTGGAAAGGAGGCCTTTCCACTTAAATCACAAGGTCTCTAATAAAGTTCTCAACTCTGCAGAGCCTTGGCTTTCTTATCTGTTGAAGAGGAAGAGGGTTCCTGGGAGGATTAATTGGTGCAAAAATTAGAAATTTCCTTCTTGACAGCCACCCTGTTCCCAGTAGGCATTCAATACAGTGCATATTTTTATTTGAATTTAGGATTAACATGTTAGGGTTCCCATTGCACTCGTGTGTGCAGTTCTTCATCCTGTAGTTGGCTGTCCGCCGACATCTCTGATTGTACACTTTTAAAAGATTTTATTTATTTATTTTTTAGAGACAGGGGAAGGGAGGGAGAGAAACATTGATATGTGAGAGACACATCCATTGGTTGCCTCTTGCAGGCCCCCAAGCAGGGACCTAGCCCGTAACCCAATGCCTTGATTGGGAATCCAAGTAGTGACCTTTTGGTTCCCAGGCCAGTATTCAGTTCACTGACCCACATCAGCCAGAGCTCTGATGGTATTTCTTACAGATATTATCTGAGGGACACCCAATGCTGAGAACCCCAGGAAGTATATATACACATATATATCATATAGCTTTTATAACAATAATAGTTAATTTTTATTTAACATGTAATATATGCCAAGAAAGTTGCTATCTTTTTATAGAAGGGTGCCATCTTTTTAACTAAGTTGTTCATCACAACAACCTTGCAAGGTACATATTGATGTCCTGCTTTTATACTTCTTTTTTACTTTATTGTTGGTCAATTACAGTTGTCTGCATACTCTCCCCTCCCCTCCCACCTCCCCCTTCAATCCCACAGCCCTTCCCTGCCTCCCTCCTCCCCCTTGGTTCTGTTCATGTGTCCTCTATAGTGGTTCCTGAAAACCCTTCTCCCTATTGTCCCCTTCGCCCCTGGTTATTGTTAGATTGTTCTTAATTTCAATGTCTCCGGTTAAGTTTTGCTTGCTTTTTGCTTTTGTTGATTATGATCCAGTTAAAGGTGAGATAATATGGTATTTGTCCCTCACCGCCTGGCTTACTTCACTTAGCATAATACTCTCCAGTTCCATCCATGCTGTTGCAAAGGGTATAAGATCCTTCTTCCTCTCTGCTGCAAAGAATTCCATTATGTAAATGTACCATAGTTTCTTGATCCAGTCATTTGTAGATGGGCACTTAGGTTGTTTCCAGCACTTGGCTATTGTGAATTGTGCTGCTATGAACATAGGAGTGCAAAGGTTCTTTTGAATTGGTTTTTCAGGATTCTTAAGGTATAATCCCAGTAGTGGAATTGCTGGGTCGAAAGGCAGTTCCATTTTCAGTTTTCTGAGGAAATTCCATACTGTTTTCCACAGTGGCTGCACCAGTCTGCATTCCCACCAACAGTGCAGAAAGGTTCCCTTTTCTCCACATACGCTCCAACAGTTATCTGTTGCTTTGTTGATGATGGCCATTTTGACTGGTGTGAGGTGGTATCTCATCGTGGTTTTAATTTGCATCTCTCTGATGGCTAATGATATTGAGCATCTTTTCATATATTTCTGGGCCCTCTGTATGTCCTCTTTCGAGAAGTGTCTGTTCATGTCTTTTGCCCATTTTTAATTGGGTTTTTTGTCTTCCTGCAGTGGAGTCATATGAGTTCTTTATATATTTTGGAGATCAAACCCTTGTCCGAGGTATCATTGGCAAATATGTTTTCCCATACTGTTGGTTCTCTTTTTATTTTAATACCGTTTTCTTTAGCCCCACAGAAGCTCTTTATTTTGATAAGGTCCCATTTATTTATTCTTTCCTTTATGTCCCTTGCTCTAGGGGACATTTCATTGAAGATGTTGCTGCATGGAATGTCTGAGATTTTCCTACCGAAGTTTTCCTCTAGGACTTTTATGGTGTCACGACTTATATTTAAGTCTTTCACCCACCTTGAATTTATTTTTGTGTATGGTGTAAGTTGGTGCCTGAGTTTCATTTTTTTGCAAGTAGCTGTCCATATTTCCAACACCATTTGTTGCAGAGGCTATTTTTATTCCATTTCATGCTTCTGCCCCCTTTGTCGAAGATTAATTGCCCATAGAGACTTGGGTTTATTTCTGGGCTCTCTATTCTGTTCCATTGGTTTCTCTGTCTATTTTTATGCCGGTACCAAGATGTTTTTATTACAGTGAACTTGTAATACAGTTTGATATCAGGAATTGTGATCCTTCCTATTTCGTACTTCTTTCTAAAAATTACAGCTGATATCCAGGGTCATTTATGGCTCCATATAAATTTTTGAAGTGTTTGTTCTCTATCTGTGAAATATGCCATTGGTACTTTGATAGGGATTGCATTGAATCTATAAATTTCTTGGGGAGTATGGACATTTTGATGATGTTGATTCTTCCAGTCCATGAGTATGGTATATGTTTCCATTTGTTTGTGTCTTCCATGATTTCTCTCTTCAGTGTTGTGTAGTTTTCTGAGTACAGGTCTTTTACCTCCTTGGTTAAGTTTATTCATAGGTATTTTATTTTTTTTTATTATACCAAATGCGATTTTTTTCTTGATTTCTGTTTCTGCTGTTTCACTGTTGGTATACAAAAATGCCTTTGACTTCTGGATATTGACTTTGTATCCTGCTGCTTTGCCAAATTCAATTATTAGGTCGAGTAGTTTTTTGGCGGAGTTTATAGGATTTGCTAAGTACACTATCATGTTATCTGCAAACAACGACAGATTTGTTTCCTCCTTTCCAATTTGGGTGCCTTTTATTTCCTTTTCTTGTCTGATTGCTGTGGCCAAAACTTCCAGAACTATGTTGAATAGAAGTGGTGATAGTGGGCAACCTTGTCTTGTTCCTGATCTTAGTGGGAAAGATTTTAGTTTTTGTCCATTGAGTATAATGTTGGCTGTAGGTTTCTCACATATGGCCTTTATTATGTTGAGGAATGCTCCCTCTATTCCCACTTTGCTAAGTGTCTTTATCATAAATTGATGCTGTACCTTATTGAATACTTTTTCAGCTCTATTGATATGATCATGTGATTTACGTCTTTGCTTTTGTTTATGTGATGTATTACGTTTATTGTTTTGTGAATATTGTACCATCCTTGCATCCCTGGGATGAATCCCACTTGGTCATGCTGTATGATCTTTTTGATGTATTGCTGGATGTGGTTTGCTAATATTTTGCTGAGGATTTTAGCGTCGATGTTCATTAGCGATATTGGCCTGAAGATTTCTTTCTTTGTTATGTCTTTTTCTGGTTTTGGGATTAGGATGAAGCTTGCTTCACAAAAAGAGTTTAGGAGTCTTCCATCATTTTGGATTTTTTGGAGTAGTCTTGAAGGATACGGCTTAGCTCTTCCTTAAATGCTTTGTAGACTTCTCCCGTGAAACCATTTGGTCCAGGGCTTTTGTGTGTCAGGAGTTTTTTGATTATTGCTTCAATTTTGTCTACTGTTATTGGCTAGTTCAGGCTTTCTGTTTCTTCCTTATTGAGTTTTGGAAGATTACATTTTTCTAAAAATTTGTCCATTTCTCCTAGGTTTTCATATTTCTTGGCATATATTTCTTCATAGTAGTTTCTTACAATCCTTTGTATTTCTGTGGCATCAATTGTACTCTCTCATCTTTCATTTCTGATTGAGTTTATTTGGGTCCTCTCTCTTTTTTTCTTGATGAGCCTGCTTAAAGACTTGTAGATTTTGTTTATCTTTGCAAAGAACCAGTTCCTGGATTCATTGATCCTTAGAATTGTGCTTTTAGTCTCTAAGTCGTTTAACTCTGCTCTGGACTTGTTTATTTCCTTCCTTCTACTTGCTCTGGGTTGTCTTTGCTGTTGTTTTTAAGTTCTTGAAGGCGTAGGGTTAAGCTGCTTGTTTGAAATGTTTCTATTTTCTTTTAGGTAGGCCTGTATCACTATGAACTTCCCTCTCAGGACTGCCTTCACTGTGTACCATAACTTTTGGGTTGTTGTAAGTTCATTTTCATTTGTTTCAAGGAACCTTTTGATTTCTTCCCTAATCTCGCCCTTGACCCATTCATTGTTTAATAGCACGCTATTCAGTCTCCATGATTTTGAGTGTTTTGGGGTTTTTTCCTTTGGGTTGGTTTCTAATTTCAGTCCCTTGTTGTCAGAGAAAATGCTTGGTATGATTTCAATTTTCTTGAATTTGTTGAGACTTGTTTTGTGTCCTATCATATGGTCTATTTTTTAAAATGTTCCATGTGCATTTGAAAAGAATGTGTATTTAGCTTCTGTGGGGTGAAAGGCTCTATAAATATCAGTTAAGTCCATTTCTTCTAGGGCATTATTCAATGCCACAATGTCTTTGCTGATATTTTGTTTGGAGGATCTGTCCATTTTTGACAGTGGGGTGTTGAAGTCCCCTACTATAATTGTGTTGCTATCAATGTCCTTCTTGAAGTCCTCCACGATTTTCTTTATGTATTTGGGTGCTCATGTGTTGGGTGCATATATATTTACAATGTTTATGTCTTCTTGGTGGATTCTTCCCTTGAGTATTATAAAGTGTCCTTCTGGATCTCTCTTGATGGCCCTTTTTTGGAAGTCTATTTTGTCTGATATGAGTATAGCTACCCCAGCTTTTTTTTCCTGTCCGTTTTCTTGGAAAACTTGTTTCCAGCCCTTCACTTTCAGTCTTTGTAAGTCTTTTGTCCTGAGGTGGGTCTCTTGTAGGCAGCATATGTGTGGATCGTGCTTTCTTATCCATCAGCTATTCTATGTCTTTTTATTGGAGCATTTAATCCATTTATATTTCAGGTTATTATTGATAGGCACTTATTCATTGCCATTTTTTTTGTACCTGTGTTCCTCTCTCTCTCTCTCTCTCTCTCTCTCTTTCCCTTTTTTACCTTAAATCAGTCCCTTTAGCATCTCTTGCAGAGCTGGTTTGGTGGAGGTGTATTCTTTTAGACTTCTTTTGTCTGGGAAGCTCCTTATTTGGTCTTCTATCTTGATTGAGAGTCTTGCTGGGTACAGTAGTCTTGGTTGCAGGTCTCTGGTTCTCATTACTTGGAATATTTTTTGCCATTCTCTTCTGGCTTGGAGTGTTTCCATTGAAAAGGCAGCTGCTACCCTTATCGGGGCTCCCTTGTATGTTACTTCCTGTTTCTCCCTCGCTGCCTTTAAGATTCTCTCTTTATCTTGGAATTTTGCCATTTTAATTATGATGTGTCTTGAAGTGGGCCTCTTGGGTTCCTCTTGATTGGGAACCTCTGTGTTTCCTGTATTTGTGTGACTTTTTCTGTCCTCAGATTAGGGAAGTTTTCCATCATTATTTTTTCAAACAGTTTTTCTATTTCTTGCTCCTCTTCTTCTTGTTGTAACCCTATTATGTGAATATTATTACATTTCATGTTGTCCTACATTTCCCTTAATACCTCTTCATTCTTTCTGAGTCTCTTTTCCTGTTCTTGCTCTTTTTGGGTTTTTTTTTTTCTACCTTGTCCTCCAGCTCACTGATCTGATCTTCTGCTTCATCAAGCCTGCTTTTGATTCCTTCTGTTGTGTTCTGCAGTTCAGATATTGTATTCTTCATTTCCGCTTGGCCCTTTTAGATAGTTTCTATTTCTTTTTTCATGTTGACCTAGTTTGCAGTGAGTTCATTATAGTTTCCGTGTAGTTTCTGGTAATTTTCTGCGTCCTCATCAAGCTTCTCGAGCTTCTTAAGCTTCTTGAGCTTCCTGATAACCAATTCTTTGAACTCAATATCTGATAGTTGGCTTACCTCTGTTTCATTTATCATTCTTTCTGGTGCTTCCTCCTTTCGTTTCATTTGTGATTGTTTCTTTGTCTTTCCATTGTTTTGGTGACTCTTCTTGCTAGCCTCTGTTTCTTAAATTGATCTGTCAAGTTAGTTCTCTGGAGTAGCGAAGTTAATTTTGTGTCACTGTCTCTGTTTTTTGGGCTTACCCTTGTCTGAGTCTAGCTCTGTTCTCTTCACAACTCCAGGTTTTAATGTGTCACCTGTGGACAATGAAGGGAGGGGAAGGAAGAAAAATAATTATAAAAAATAAAAAATAAATAAAATAAAGTAAAAAATATATATATAAATAATAAAAATTTTAAAAAGGAAATAAAAAGAGGAGAAACCTAGGAATACTAAATGAAAAGAAAGGAGAAAGAATTAAAAAAAATAAAGGACAGATAGGAAGAAGGGTGGGGAAAACAAACAAACAACAACAACAAAAAAAACTTCTTGTGGCTGGCTTTAAAAGTGTCCGCCGGGCCTTCTCCTCTGGTCCTCCTGTCTGCGTCAGGC
The DNA here is from genome assembly GCA_004026765.1 of Micronycteris hirsuta. NCBI lineage: Eukaryota > Metazoa > Chordata > Mammalia > Chiroptera > Phyllostomidae > Micronycteris > Micronycteris hirsuta. The sequence goes on along the minus strand of PVJI01015433.1, from coordinate 5,147 downwards.
GTCTGATCGTTCAATTTCCCCTCTAATCTTGGCCACCAGTCATCATATGTGCTGGAATACTGTTGTGTGTTCACTCTGTTCCTCAGAAAATTGGCCAGGTGTTTCACTAGTGGGCAGGAGGAAGTGAACTCTGCTCCCAGCTATCTTGCCGCCGTTTTTTTCTCTCTCATTTGAGCCATTTTTTTCCTCGGTGTGCCTGTTACTTTAAGGGGTGGAGCTTTGGGTGTTCACCAGGGCGGGGTCACCCACGTTGTTGTGTTTGTTGCTGTCTGTTGGGGCGGGGCAACCCACATCTCTGTGTTGTGATGCTGTGTGTGGGAGTGGGGTCTGAGAGAACAATGGCACATGCTCAGCTCTCTGCACCTCCCCAGCTACCCGCAAGCAAGTTGATCTCCTATTTGCTGTCTCCGGGGTGAGTGGGCGACCCTTCACAGTTCCAAGTCCCCATAGGCCTCCCCAGTGAACTCTCTTGTGAGGCTGGGAGTTCCTCCTGCTGCTGCCTCAACCCCCACAGGTGTTTTCAATTGCTGATTTGAGGCTTTATTTTCTTGCATTGGTGGGCCAAGCAGTCTGTTCCATCCCCCAGCTTTTCCTCCCAGTTTATCTGTGCACTAATGAGGGACTGCCTGGTCCTCCAGTCTCAGCCCCGGCTTCGCAGAGTGTGCCCGCCACACTTTGGTCAACTACGCCCACCACAGGCCTCTCCGGGCGGCTGGAGCACTGCCAGCACCATTCCACAAACCGCATCTCATGGAGCACTCTCCACCCGGCTCCGCCCCGCATACCAGTCTGGATGAATGTGTCTTCTTTAACTCCTTGGTTGTCGGACTTCCACTCAGTTCAGTTTTCTGTAAAATCTGGCTGCCCTTGTTTTTTAAATTGCTTTTTTTCCTCTTTGAGTTGTGCAAGGAGGTACAGTGTGTCCACCTACACCTCCATCTTGGCCAGAAGTCTACTTTTACACTTTAGATGTTTAAGGAAATGCTCAAGGGAAACAGAGCCTGGTGCAGAATTTGAAATTAATTTTTTGCTTTCCTCTGTGTTATGGGTGAATTGTAATTCCCTTAAAAAACATATATTGAAGTCTTAAGTACTAGTACCTCATAATGTGACCTTATTTGGAAATTGAGTTTTTATAAAGACAACCAAGTAAAAATGATATCATTAGGGTAGGCCCTTATCTAGTATGACTGGTGACCTTATGGAAAAGGGAAATTTGGATGGAGAGACAGACACACACAAAAGGAACACAATTTGAAGAGATAAAGAGATAACCTCCTGAAGACTGGAGTGATGCATCTATAAGCCAAAGTCTGCCAGGAAACTACCAGAAGCTAGGAGAAAGGCATGGAAGAGATTCTCTCACAGCCCTCAGAAGAAGCCAATCATGCTAATATTCCGATTTTAGATGTCTAGCCTCCGGAAATGTGAGATAACAAATTGATACTACTTTAAGCCATCCAGTTTAAGGTACTTTGTCACAGCAGTCCTAGAAAATTAATATATCCTGTTTCCAAGGATGTTCTTATCCACTGAGGAGCTGAATTCATTTTCTGTGGGCTTGTCTGGCTCTCCACTGAGAGACAGGAAATCTCCAAGTGACAACATAATTTTTACCCTTGCACCCCAGATCATAGAACAGTTGCTGACGCAGGGCAAATGTTCAAATACATTTAATAATGGGAAAAGTATTGGAGTAAGAGTTTTCTTTCAATTTTACTGTTTAGAACATATAAAAATATGTTTAGAAATTATCTTTCACAGCATATTAAAAGAGGAAGAGGCAGCTTATGTAAAATGTGTTGGAGAAGTGGAGGATAGAAGGAGGATTCAGGCTGGCCGATTATATGTAATAGCCACACATCTTCTCAGCATGCACCCATCCAGTCTTCCCTGTGGGCCCTATCACCCACTCCAAGTTGCCTAAGCCAGTGAGGGACATCATCTAGAAAGGTCCAGCCCTGGCTGGTGTAGTTGAGTGGATTGAGTGCAGGCCTGTGAAGCAAAGTGTTGTTGCTTTGATTCCCAGTCAGGGCACATGCCTGGGTTTCAGGCCAGGTCCCCAGTAGGGGACATATGAGAGGCCACCATACATTGATGTTTCTCTCCCTCTCTTTCTCCCTTCCTTCCCTTCTCTCTAAAAATAAATAAATAAAATCTTTTAAAAAAAGAAATTTCCAGTCCATGAAAACCAAAACTGTGACCTAGTCAGTGACATTTTTAAAACTAAGAAATGCTATGGAACTTCTTCAGAAAACTAAAAATGAAACTGCTTTTTGACCCAGCAATTTCATTACTGGGATTAGACCCTAAGAGCCCTGAAACACCAATCCAAAAGAACCTATGCACCCCAATGTTCATAGCAGAACAATTTACAATAGCCAAGTGCTGGAAGTAACCCAAGTGCCGATCAGCAAACGAGTGTATCAAGAAACTATGGTACATTTACACAATGGAATTCTATGCAGCAGAGAGAAAGAAGGCGCTTATACCCTTTGCAAAAGCATGGATGGAACTGGAAAGCATTATGCTAAGTGAAGTAAGCCAGGTGGTGAGGGACAAATACCATATGATATCACCTTTAACTGGAACATAATCAACAAAAAAAAAAGCAAACAAAATATAACCAGAGACATTGAAATTAACAATATAACAATAGCTAGAGGAGAGGGGAGAGGGGATTGTGGGGATAAGGGTTTTCAGGAACTACTACAAAGGATACATGGACAAAACCAAGGGGGAGTGTGGAAGCAAGGGAGGGAGGAAGGGTTGGGTGGGGTGGGGGGGAGGGGAGGGGAGAAAATGGAGACAACTGTATTTGAAGGACAATAAAGTAATTAAAAATATATCAGCACATAAAATAAAATAAAATAAAAGATAAAACTAAGAATGCAAGTACTGAATCTCAAAAAAAATGGCAGAGTGTTTGAAAGTGATACAGAAGATCTGCTGACATGTGCTCAAGCATGCAGGCATATCTGCACATTGACTGAGAGCGTTTAGGACTGGATGTTGGGAAGGAATTCACAAGTGATTAATTTGCTCAACAACCCTTACTGAACACTTTCAGTTTGCAACAGTGTTCTGAGGACTGATAGCCATGAGGTAAATGACTAAACCTTAAATGTTTATATTCTTATCCAAGAGAGAAAAAAATTTCTGGATGAAAATAACAAGTTAATTGTTATGGGCTCTAATGGCCCAGTCCAATGCCCAATTTATCCAGACAAGGTGGGCATCTGAGTTGGGTCTATCTCCATTTTAAAATGCACAAGAGAGGTTGAACACTGGTTTAGGGTCACAGTCCTCATAGAGGTCTAGTCGGCTCAGAGTCATCTTTACACTATGTGCAAAGTGAAGGTCAGGTGAGACAAACTAACAATGGAGTCCCTATTCATGACTGCTAGTGAGCTGGGGCTTGAAACATTGATAGGATTTGCCTCAACCCCAGTAAAAAGGGAACTGAAAAGTTTCAGAACTTTTGGGAAAGGTGTTTTCAGTGAGGAGGTTAATATAGAATTTGTGTGGTGAGAAATGAGACTGAAATAATACTTTGAGATCAGATAGAAGATGGTGGAAAAATAAGTTGAGAATATTATCTTACAAGAAGTAGGAACTTTCTGATGGCCTTGAATGGGTGAGCATAGGAACAGAGAGGCTCAGGGATACTTTCCAGATGCCAATCCACAGTATAGAAGATGTTGGGAAACTCAGAAAGAATGTAGGACAGAGAAGCCTGATCATGAGTATTGGAGCAAAGATTGAAAAGAAGACCAATGTGAGAGATGAGACATTATGAAAGATGAGCTGACAGTAAATGTGGTGCCTCAGGAAATATGGGAGAGGAAGGTGAGGGAAGGAATTAATTTTGTAGAAATTCTGGGTATGAATAAATGGAAGAACCTCCAGGTAGAAATGTCTGGGAAGCAGCTGAAGAGATGAGACAAAAAAACTCAGGAGGGTCCCTGGTTGGTGGGGCTCAGTATATTGAGTGCTGGCCTGTGAACCAAAGGGTCACTGGTTCAATTCCCAGTCAGGGCACATGCCTGGGTTGCAGGCCAGTTCCCCAGCAGGGGCGTGCTAGAGGCAACCACACATTGATGTTTCTCTCCCTCTCCTTCTCCTTCATTTCCCCTCCCCCTCTCTCTGAAAATAAGTAAATAAAATCTTAAAAAAAAAACTCAGGAGGGAGAAGCCTCTCAGATGTAGTAGTTCTCAGAAAGAACAGACAGCTGAACTCTGGACCCACATAGCAGCTTCCATGGTTGGCTAAGAGGATGGGCAGCTAAGGACATGATAACAGCCTCAGAAGAAAATCAGTAGTTGCATCATCATGGAAGCCGAGGAAATGAGTCTTCTTTCAAGGAAAGGCTGATGAATGGTGTCTATCACTGCCACGATCACAGAGAAATGGCCATTGAGTTTTTGACTCAGAGTTCAACCTTTGCAAATGCTCTGTTAGCAAACAAAACATCAGGCAATTGGGAAGAACCTATGTAATGAAGCAGTTTGAGCATCACCTATAGAGGCCTTCTTCAACTAGGCCAGCAGTCACCACTAAGAGATAAATTGAGAAGTCTAGGAGAAGAGCATGTGGCTTGAATGGACAGGAAGATGGCCACTTCAGAATCCTATCTATCTCTAACTTTAAATCACTGACAGATTTGGGGTAAATGTCTTAATGAATGTGCCCCCTAATTTTTTCACTTTGTATTTGGGAAATTTTCAAACACATTAGAGAGAATAGTAAACCACATCCGTCTGCTCCCACAGTTACCAACCCATGGCCAATCCAGATTCACCTTTACTCCATCCACTTTATCCCTCAGCTAGTTTATTTGAAAGTTAATTCTAGTTATTAAATCACTCTTCTTTAAATAATTCCTTGAATGCTACTCTAAAAGATACAGATTTTAAAAAGTATAGCCACATGCCCTAGCAGCATCTAAAAAGTTAACAGTAATTCCTGAATAGCATGTAAGTATTTAAATTCCCCCAATTATTTCATACCATTGGGGGATGGTGCTTTAATTGAAATCAAGATCCAAAGTCCAACCCTGATCTGTATTGGGCATCGTCCGTCAAAGCAAAATATCACTGGTTCGATTCCTGGTAAGGGCACATGCCTGGGTTGCGTGTTCAGTACC
>PVJI01015432.1:0-41093 GCA_004026765.1 Micronycteris hirsuta | reverse complement strand
TGATCCGTATGTTGGGCCGTTTACAGATGTCCTGGAGGTTTCTGAGCCCCTCCTCCGTTTTTTGAATTCTTGTTTCTTCATTCTTTTCTGGTTGGATGTTTTTTTCTTTCTGCTGGTCCACTCTGTTGATTTGAGTCCCAGTTTCATTCTTATCTCTATTGGTTCCCTGCAGATCTCTCCTCATTTGTTCAAGCAATTTTGATAATTTTTCATCGAATTCTGAAAGCATCCTTATTACAAGGGTTTTAAACTGTGCATCTGATAGGTTAGCTATTTCTTGGTCGGTTAGCTCTGGAGCTTTAATCTGTTCCTTTCTTTGGGCCATTTTTTTTTCCCTCGGCGCGCCTGTTACTGTAAGGAGGGCGGAGCCTTGGGGTTCCCCTGGGCAGGGAAGCTCCCGGTAGTTGTGCTGTGACATAGCCTGTGGGGGCGGGACCTGGGAGCACAATGGCACCTGCTCCGTTCTCCGCGCCCACACCGCCTCCTGCAAGCGATTTGAGCCCCTCTGCGCTGGCTCCGGGGGTCACTCCGGGTGGGGGGTCGGTGGACGGGCTGCACAGCTCCAATCCCCCGCGGGTCTCCCCAGTGAACTCTCCTGTGAGGCCGGGAGTTCCTCCCGCCGCCGGTTCCACCCCCACAGGTGCTCTCAATCTGCGCAGATGGGTTGCGTCCTGCTTTCTCTCCCGGTCCTGCCCGGTCTACCAGTCTCGGCCCACTGGGTCCGGATGAGCCGGGCGCTGGGCGCACTTAGGTCAGGCCCCCGTCTGGGTGTGCTGCAGCCCCGCGGGGACCGCCCCTCCTACCGCGGACCTGCCGTCTGCTCACCAGCTCGCCGCGGGGTCGCCGAGCACTCTCCCTCCGCCCTGCTCCTCCCGGCTCACCAGACTGTATGAATGTATCTTCTTTAATTCCTTGGCTGTCGGACTTCCTCTCAATTCGATTTTCTGTCAGATCTGGCTGTTTTTGGTTGTATAAATTTCTGATTTTTTTCCTTGTTTGGTTGTGCGAGACAGCACTGCGCCTTCACCTATGCCGCCATCTTAGGAAGTCCCAAAACAAAAGCGTGCCAGGAGAGCCGGCCCGGATCACCCGCGGCGCCCCACGCGGTCCCGAGGGGAGGGTCCTGGAGGAGGGGCGGCCCAAGCCCCAATCTCGAAATGCCAACTCTACTGGGCGGATGGCCGGCCCCTAGGGCCCGGGCATCCCTCGCGGAGCGCTCGGTCCGCGCGGCGCGCCGCGGTGGTCCTGCCACTTCCTAGGGCGGGAAGGGGAAAGCCAGGACAAATGAAGCCCTCTCCCCACCTCCCCCCACCCCCCAAGTTCGAAACCAGAACCTGGCGAGCGGGCGCGCATGCGCCGTGCGCACGGCGCAATCCAAAAATAAAGTCTTTATAGAAATGAATTTTCATATTTTAGTGTACTGTATAGTTACAAATTACCCCAAAGAGTAAATGCTAATATTAACTAATAGTGTAATTTTAAAAGCACAGGGTTTATAGCTAAAAAGACCCATTCCAGTGCCAATGGTGTGATTTTTCTCTTTATGGTCTTTGCATGTTTTTGGCAACAATCTTAGTTTCTTCATTTAATATACTCATTTATGAAATTTGCAATTCTCACAAAACTGATTGTGTTGAGAATTAAATTAAGTAACCTTTATTAAGTGCCTACCTATGTACCTAGTTAGCATGCAATAAAACACACATCTATAGATTGTTATAAGTAGTTAATTAACTATGTTTATATTTTAGTATTTGTCAGAAATTTTACAATGCAACGAAAGCATGCTAAACAACTTGGAGAGGCAAGATTCTTCTACCAAGAACCCGCTTTCATCAAATCTATTGCAAAATCTAAAGAATTGTCTATGATAAGATTTTTTTCTCTCATCTGCTCTCCATCTATGAGTCTGTGTCTGTTTTGCTTGTTAGTTCAGTGTACTCATTAGATTCCACATAGGAGTGAAATCAGATAGTGGGGGGAGGTTAAAAGGTGGAGGGATTGAGCAAAAAGGAAAAAGGACTCATGGACATGAACAATAGTGTGATTTGGGGGGAGGGGGAATATAAGAGTTCTAAAAGGTAATATAAAAATACAGTAAAGATTAACTTTTTAAAGAATTTTTTCTTCATTAAGGAGCTATCCAAGGTAATGAAAATGAAAATATGAAACATCAGAAATACATAAATATAAAACTTGCACAGTTGTTTTGTGCTAATGGAGATGTTTTCTCTTAATCTACTTGAGTATTCAGTGTCTAATACATTGTCAGTATACTATAAAAGTTATTAATAATAACTTCACATACTAAAATTATTAGCTCTAAAGTTAAATTCTGAAACAAAATCACCTAACCTAAAATAGACCTAAAATGAAGAATAAGAATGTATAAATTGGCAATAAGTTAGAAACCTGTCCTTTGACATTGATCCAAATATCCTCCTTCAAGTTATCCTAAAACATTCGTATGTTCTCTTGACTTTTTCTTAACCTCTTCCCTCACTTGGTCACTCTTGCTATTACTCTGCTTCTTTATCATTTGCTCTTCTCTTCCTTCATTTCCTCCTTTCTTCTTCTAACATACATGCCCCTTACTCCAAAAAGATACTGAAAAAAGTTTGAGCAGGAAAGTGTAACATAATCAAAATAAGATATTTGAAGAGTTTACTAAAAAATCTCTTAAAAAAAAAAAAAAAACATGAGCAAGGTGGAAGGAAACTACAAGATTTAGGGCAGTGCTCTGGGCTAGCAACAGGAGAAATTCTTACTCCTAAACCTGAAGGGGCCAAAGTGGGGAAGTGGAAAGGAAGCTTATGGGGAGTTGGGATGGAGGGTACCAAAGATAGAGAAGCCCCTGTGGAAAGGACTGCCTTTTTGTGAGCTGAGGCCTCCAACAAGACATGGAGTGTACCCAAGGAGTCCCTCAGTGCATAAAAAGAATGGAGAAATAAATATGCAGACTCACTCCTGGTGCTCCTTTCTGTGTCCTGCTGGAATGCCCCATTGTCAGGGTCCAGCTGTAAGCCAGAGGAAAAGGGCCTCTTTTTCAGTCCATACAGGTCAGCCTCTCTGGACATTGAATAAGTGAAAAACAGTTGAGAGTGAACCTGAAGGGTTATGTGGAAATCATACAGCCAGTGGTTTTAATCACACACATACACACACACACACACGCACACACACACACAATATCACACTATACAATAGATTTAGAAGAATTATAAAAGGTAAGTCAGTATTCTGTGACTGGGGCAGAATATGTATAAGATGAGCCTGGAGCAACTGCTAGTACAGAAAGAAAGTCCTCAAAATAACAAAACCCACAATGGTGGGAGTCAAAGGAACATAAGAGCCGACTAAAAAAGTTCACAATGACCAAAGCTGGAATGATTGGCACAATAAAATGAAGTAATATTATATTATATCGCAAAGTACACAGTAAATATCGAGTCCATACTTACATAAAAATGCCTGGAGAAATAATAAATTTTAAAAATGAGGATGACGAGACAAATTTCCCTATAGAAGAATTTCATTTAATTTAGTAGGTCCTCCAAAAGGTGGAGAGTAACTCCTGACTCTCTAAGTGTAGATGAGAGTAGTGACTTTCTTTCCAAAGAGGACAGCGTGGAAAGAGGGTGGGGCAGAGGGAAGAGTAACTTCACAGTGGAGAAATCTGAAACCTCAGCCAGATGATGGAGGTCAACATCAACAAATGATGTCATGTTGATAGTATTACCCTCAATATGATGTGAAGAAAATGGCATTTTACGCCTGCGGTCTTCCTCCCCATACACAGTAGGATCCATGGAGATTCTGTCCTCCTGGGAGACTTGGACTGCACCATCCCAGTGAAGGAGCATTCCCATTGTTACAACATCAGTCCAGGAACTTTGCTTTGGTTTGTGACTGCTGGAGAGACCAGGCTGCTGTGCTCAGGTGCTGCAGAAGGGTCTGCTGATTGTATCCAGCTGTGACTTTAAGGGGTCCTCTGTTTTCTAGAAAGTCTTTTGGCAGAGAGCCAGTCAGTGACTAAACTGTGTGGCTTGGGAGAGAGGATCAGTCTCACCCACCTCAAGCGTACTGGTGATCCCCCTCTCCCCACCTGCTGAACTGCTGGTGTGACACTTCCTACTGGGCTCCGCAGCACAGGGAAATAGCACAGGCTGGGAATTTAGCCCTACCCTGCTCAATATGATAGTTCAGGGAAGCCAGACTTATGGCCCATTTAAGGCTGGATGAGGCTGGAAATTCAGTCCTGCCCCGCTGTAACCAGCTGCGACCAGCTGTGACCAGCTGCATGAAAAGATCGGACTGCCAAGTGGGGCTGATTTTTTACCTACTGCTGCTTGTTTGGTGGTGTGGGGGGTGCCAGGGAGTCATGCAGATGTGGGTTTGAGGGACTGTTTCTCCCAGGGATTCTTCTGTCCTGAGGGTGCATGTCTCTGCAACTGCATTTCAGGGAAGCAGATATGAGCTTCCCTGCAAGTTCAGCCAGCATTGCCATGGGAAGGAAAAGAAAAGCTTGACCTCCTTCTTATAGGTTGTAAGCCCCACCCTCAATGGGAGATTGTTTGAATCAGCCCTGCCAAGTCCTGGATACCCCTGCTGAGCACAGTTCCATGGGGGAAGAGAGAGCATCTCACAGCGGGGACAATCGAAGTGCAAGACCCAAGGCAGAGCCAACCTCTGGGCTCCAGATGTTTCATCCACTAGAATACTAGGGAGTTATGCTATGCATGGTCAGGGAAAAACCCAGGACAGATGTGTGGGTTGGGGAAGGAGAACATACCCACCATTTTTTTTTTCCTAAAGTTTGAACAGTAGCTTCCCCTGACCAGCGATCCAGTGTCCTCACACTGCCTATTCCACCAGAGGATCTTTCAGAAACTGAGCCTTTCAGTGACTAAGCTGAGCAGAAGGCAGAGGTAGGCAGAAATGGATCTCAGCATTCCTTAGGACATTTGCTGACCCATCCCTGGGCCCTGTGCTCCTAAAAGTCTGCCTTGGAGCACAGCTTGGCCTTTCCTGTGCACAGCCAAGCCAAGCAAAAGCAGCCAAAATCTATGTATGGCTGGTAGCTTTGGGCGGGTTTTCAAGGGGCAGGCATAGACAGCATCTACATTGGCTTACACCAGAGAACTTCCCAGGAGGCCCTGAACCAGCACACCAAGTAGCCAGCTTCATACAACATTAAAGCAGGATCTAAGAAGCTTCACAAACAGAATATCCAAAGGGAGATCACTGCAGGCATTAAATTCGGATGAGTCAAACTCCGTATTTTCTTTTTTATTCTTTTATCTTTCTTTATAGGTTTCATTTTTCTTTTTTCTCTATTGCTTACTTCTCTTTTTCCTTTTCTTATTCTATTTCCTCTGTTCTTATTCTTTTTTCTATTTTTATTTTTCTATTCTTTATTCATCTATTTTCCTTCTTTCCTTTCATATTCTTTTTTCCTTTCTTTTTTCATTTTTTATTCTTGTTCCTTTTATTATTTTTTCTTCTTTCTTGGCATTGTTTTTGTTGTTGTTGTTTTGGGTTTGTTTTTTGGTTTAGTTTAGTTTTTATGTGTTTTGTTCTGTTAGCACCTACACAACAGCTTGCATGACATGGTCAGCGTTGAGCCTCAGAGTCAGCTAGCCTGAGGGTTGATGACACCCACAAATGGACCAACAACAGTCAAGACCAAATTACAAAAGAAAGGCCCACATAACCCACAAAAGGGACATTCCTAGAGTACCCAACTCAGGAGATTAAGAAGACTACATCACTGGGTCCAAAAAGACACCTCCTACATAAGGCCATCCCATAAAGACTAGGAGTTATAGAAGTTCTATCTAATACATAGAAACAAACACAAACAGCTAAAATTGTGAAACAAAGAAATAAGTCCCAAGTGAAAGATGAGGAAGAATCTTCAGAAAAATAGTTAAATGAAATGAAGGAAAATGATTTATCAAATATAAGTTCAAAATAACGGTTATAAGATGCTCAAGGAAGTTAGTGAGAATTACAAGAAACAGAGAGGGAACTACAAATGCATGAAAAAAGATCATAGAAACCATGAATAAAAACCAGGCAGAAATCGAGAATACCATATCTGACATCAAGAATACACTGGAAGAGGCCCGGCTGGTGTAGCTCAGTGGATTGAGCGCGGGCTGGGAACCAGAGGGTCCCGGTTCGATTCCCAGTTGGGGCACATGCCTGGGTTGCGGGCCGGGTCCCCAGTGGGGGCCATGTGAGAGGCAACCATACATTGTTCTTCCTCCCTCCCTTCTCCTCTCTCTGAAAATAAATAAATAAAATCTTTAAAAAAAAAAAAAGAATATACTGGAAGAAATTAAAAGTAGGTTGGATGAAACAAATGACTAAATCAGTAAGTTGGAAGACAAGGTAGAAAAAACCACCCAATAAGAGCAATGAAAAGAAAAAAAACAATTTAAAAAATGAGGTTCTGTCTGTGTGACTTAGTTGGTTGGAGTTTCATCACATACATCAAAACATTGTGGGTTTGATTCCTAGTCAGGGCACAGATCTATGTTGCAGGTTCAATCCCCTGTCAGGTCTCATACAAGAGGCAACTGATTGATGTTTTTCTCTCACATCAGTGCCTCATTCTCTCTCTCTCTCCCTCTGTCTCTCTGCCCCTTTCCTCCTCCTCCTCCACTTCTTCCTCCTTCTTCTTCTCCTTCTTGTTTGTTTAAAATCGTATCCATAGGAGAGGACGGAAAAAAAAAAAAGAATGAGGATAGTTTAAGAAAACTTTGGGGCAACGTGGAAGGTAACAACATCCACATCATAGGGGTACAAAGAGAAGAGAGTGAGCAAGGGATACAGAAACTGTTCTAAGAAATTATGACAGAAAACTTCCATAATCAGGTGAAGTAAAAAAATCACACAAGTTCAGGAAGTATAGAGAGTCCCAAGTAAGATGAACTCAAAGAGACCCACACCAAGACACATCCTAATTAAAATGGAAAATGTTAAAGACAAAAAGAGAACTTTAAAGTTAACAAGTTACTTACAAGGGAGTTCCTATAAGGCTGTCACATGATTTCTCAACAGATACACTTCAGTCCCAAAGGATTGGAAAAGTACTAAGTAATGAAAAACAAAGGCCTGAATCCAAGGTGACTATATCCAGCAAGCCTATCATTTAAAATTGATGATGAAACAAAGAAGGTCCCAGACCAAAAAAAAAAAAAAAAAAAAAAAAAAAAAAAAAAAAAAAAAAAAAAAAAAAAAAAAAAAAAAAAAAAAAAAAAAAAAAAAAAACAACAAAACTTTTCTTACCACCAGACTAGCATTGCAAGAAAAGTTAAAGAGCCTGCTTTAAGAAGAAAAAATAGAGAGAAGGGTATAGATTTAAAAGGAGGAGAGGATAAATAAATACTTATCAATAATAAGCTTAAATGTAAATGGATTAGATGCTCTGATCAAAAAGTCATAAGGCAGTTGAGTGGATAAGAAAACATGACTTATAATATATGATGTCAACAAAAGACACATCTCAGAACAAAAGATTCACAGAGCCTTAAAGTAAGGGATAGAAAAAGTTACTGTATGCAATGGAAATAAAAGTGAGCTGAAGTAGCAATACTTATATCTGGAAAAATAGACTTCAGAACAAAGGCTTTATCAAAATACAAAAGAAATCACTATGTAATACTAAAGGAATCAATCCAACAAGAGGATATAACCCTAGTAAACATATATGCTCCCAATATAGGAACAAGTATATATATTTTTAAAAATACTCTTGGTGGACTCTAATGGAAAGATCAACAGCAATAAAGTCATAGTAGAAGACTTCAACACCCCAGTGTCATCACTGGATAGATCTTCCAGACCCCCCCAAAATCAACAAAAGAACAACAACCATAAATGACACACTAGATAATTGGGAATTAACTGATATTTACAGAACATTTCATCCCATAGAAGCATAAAACACAATCTTCTCAAGTGCACATGGAACGTTTTCAAAGACAGACTACATGTTAGGACACAAAATATGTCTTAACAAATCCAAGAAGACTGAAATCATATCAAGCATCTCGGATAACAATGGCATGAAACTAGAAAACAACTACAATTTTTTTGAAAAATGAAAAACATTCAAACATGCAGAGACTAAATACCATGTTATTGAACAAAAATGGGTTACCAATGAGATCAATAAAGAAATCAAAAATTATCTGGAAACAAATTAAAATGAAAACACAACAACACAAAATCTATGGGCCACATCAAAAGCAGTTCTGAGAGGAAAGTTCATAGCATTAGAGGCTTACATCAAGGAACAAGAAAAATATTTCAAATTAACAATCTAACCCTACACTTAAAAGAACTAGAAAAAGAACAAGAAAATCCAAGAATAAGTAAAAAGAAAAAAATAATGAAGACCAGAGAAGAAATAAATGACATGGAGATTATTAAAAAATACAAAATATCAATGAAACCAAGAACGGGTTCTTTGAAAAGATAAAGAATATTGATAAAAATTTACCCAGACTTATGAAGAAACAAATATAGATGACCAAAATTAATAAAATCATAAATGAAAAAGGTGAAGTAACAACAGACATCACAGATGCACAAAAGATTGTGTAAGAAAATATTAACAATTATATGCCAACAAATTTGACAACCTGAGCAAAATGGACCAACTTCTAGAAGCATACAATCATCTAAAACTGAATCAGGAGAAATCAGAACACCCGAATAGACCAATAACAACTAATGAAATTGAAGTAGTAATCAAAAAAATCTGAGCAAACAAAAGTGCTGGACTGGATGGCTTGCCAGGTGAATTTTACCAAATATTCAAATAAGAAGTAACACCTAACCTCATCAAACTATTCCAAAAATTTCAACAGGAGTGATGACTTCCAAACTCTTTTTCTGAGGCCAGTATTATTCTAATTCCAAAACCAGATAAAGATACTACATCAGGAGAAAATTATAGGTCAATAACCCTGATGAACATAGATGATAAATTCCTCAACAAATATTAGTAAATCATATCCAGCACTACATTAAAACAATCATACACCATAACCAACTGGGATTTATTTCAAGGTTGTAAAGCTGGTAACAATATTCTCAGATCAATAAACATGATATATCACATAAACAAAATGAACGATAAAAATTACATGATCACATCAATAGATGTAGAAAAAGCATTTGATGAAATCCAGCACCCATCTAAAATAAAATCTCTCAGCAAAGTAAAAATAAAGGAATTTTACCTCAACTTAATAAAGGCCATAAATGAAAAGCCTACAGCCAATATCAATAGGCAAATACTCAAAGCATCCCCTTAATATCAAGAACAAGAGAAGGATATCTACTTTCACCTCTCTTATTCAGCATAGTACTAGAAGTCCTAGCACCACAATCAGACAAGAAAAAGAAATCAAAGATATCAAATTGAAAAGGAGGAAGTAAAACTGTCTTTAATGGTAGATGGCATGATATCGTACATAGATAAGTTCAAAGAATTCACAAAAAAACTAATAGACCTAATAAATGAATTCAGTAAAGTAACAAGATAAAGTCACATTTTTATTCACCAAAGACGAACTATTAGGAAGAGAAACTAAGAAAACAATCAGTTTTTACTATTGCAACAACAAAATTATATGTATATATATGTAATCTCTTAGGAATGAACTTAACCAAAGAGGTAAAAGACCTGTACTTGAAAAACTACAGAACATTAAAGAAAGAATTGAGTAAGGTACAAATAAGTAGAAGCATATACCATATTCATGGATTGGAAAAATTAACAATACTAAAATGTCCATACTACCCAAAGCAATCTATAGATTCAATGCAATTCTCCTTAAAATACCAATGGTGTATTTCACAGAACAAAAAAAAAAATTCCAAAAATTTATATGGTACCCCAAAAGACCCAGATTAACCTCAGCAATGGTGAGGAAAAAAAGAATATAGTTGGAGGGATCACAATGTCAAATATCAAATTATATTGTAAAAACATTGTAATCAAAATAGCCTGATATTGTCACAAGAACCAGCCCACAGTTTAATGCAAATTAAAAAAGGAGCCCAGAAATATACCCATGTCCTTATGGTCAATTAACATTTGAAAAAGGGGGTAAGAGCACATACAATGAAGTAAAAACAGTCTCTTTAATAAATGGTGTTGGGAAAATTGAACAGGTATGTGAAAAAATGAAACTGGATAACCAACTTACATCATACTTAAGAATAAACTCAAAATGAAGGACTTAAATGCATTACCATAAACCATAAAAACCTTATGGTTTTTGCAAACCATAAAAATCCTAGAAGAAGACTTAGGCAGTAAAATCTGAGACATTTTGTGTGGCAATATTTTTGCTGGTATATCTCCTAGAGCAAGGGAAACAAAAAATAATAAACAAATAGGACTATATCAAACTAAAAAAACTTCTGAACAGCAAAAGAAATCATTAACAAAACAAAAATGGAACTTACATATTTGCCAATGATACATCTGATAAAGGGTTAATTTCTAAAATATACAAAATACTTCCATAACTCAACACCAGGAAGACAAAAAATCCTATTAAAAAATGGGCAAAAGCCCTGGCTAGTGTAGCTCAGTGAATTGAGTGCAGGCCTGTGAACCAAAGGGTCACCAGTTCAATTCCCAGTCAGGGCACATGCCAGGGTTGAGGGCCAGGTCCCCAGTAGGGGGTACGTGAGAGGCAACGACACATTGGTGTTTCTTTCCCTCTCTTTCTCCTTCCCTTCACCTTTCTCTAAAAATAAATAAATAAAATCTTTAAAAAATAAGAAAAATAGGCAAAGACCTCAATAGGCACTTTCCCAAAGACAATATTCAGATGGTCATTAGAAATATGAAAAAACACTCATTGTCACTGATCATCAGAGAGATGCAAATTAAAACTCCAATGAGGTACCACCTCACACTTGTCAGAATGCCTATCATCAATAACTGAACAAACAACAAGTACTGGTAAGGTGTGGAAAGATAGAAATCCTCCTACCTTGTTGGTGGGAATGCAGAATGCTGTAGCCACTATGGAAAACAATATGGATTTCCTAAAAAGAAAATAAAAATGAAACTGCCTTTTGACCCAGCAATCCCACTTCTTGGAACATACTCTAAGAATCCCAAAATATCAATTAGAAAGAATATATTCACCCCTATGTTCATATTACAATAACCAAGATCTGTAAACAATCCAAGGGCACATTAATAGATGAATCAATAAGAAAGCTGTAGTACATTTACACAATGGAATACTATACAACTGTATAAAAGAAGGAACTCTTACACTTTGTGACTGCACAGATGGACTGAGATATTATTATCATGTTAAGCAAAATAAGCCAGTCAAAGAAAGACAATTATCATATGATCTCACTTATATGTGGAATCAAGTGAACAAAATATACTGATGAACAAAATATAAGCAGAGACATGGACACATGGAATAGACTGACAACTGTCAGAAGAGTCACTGGGGGACTGGCTGAAAGAAGGAGAAGAGGTTTGTTAAAGAACACATATGCATAACACCTGGACACAGACAATAGTGTGATGAAGGCTGGGGCAATGGGGAGCTGGGCAGAGGTGGGCAAAGAGGGGAATCTGTAATAGTGTTAACAATAAAAATAATTGTTATCTACAATCCTTATTTTTGTACAAGGAAACAGAAGAGACTTCATAAACTTAACAGTTGTTCATCTAGGAAGGTTGGCATATGGATATCATTTAATTACTTTTTGTGCTTTTTGGAGACATCTTTTATATCTCCCATATAGAATCCAATGCACAGTGCAGCCCAGGGCATTAGTGGATTCTCAAGAACAGTTTTCGGCTCTTGGGCCACAGAATGTTGGCAAATTGAGAGCAGGTGTCTGTGGAATCATTTTGTAGGTGCCAAAGACAACTGATGTGAGTGGTCACCATTGTGGGCACTGAAGGTTGTAGGCAAATGAAACCATGTTGTCATTTTGTAGTAGCATGTAACAAAAAGTTCATGCACTATCTCTTTGTGGCCAAGATAAAGCACTAATTTGTACACCAAATCTTTGTTGCTTGCAGTCCCCAACCCCAGCTCGAAATCATGTGCCGGTCCCTTTGCCATTTTCCCACCATGAGGCAATACTTTCTTGATGTGGATGCAATCAGTTTTTAGATTCAGTCTTTTAAAATAATTGATTGCCTACATAAAATTAACTCTTTGAAATGGCTGTGTGTAGTGTATTTTCATTTTTATATACTTAAATTCTCAATTATATCAAATTTAAAAGAACTAAAATTTTAATTTTTGAATAAAATAAAATACTGAATAAATTTCAAGTAAAAAAACCCACTAATATAAACCATGCAAATACTTCAAAGTTCATCAGTGACATAAATCATTTGCCTGATATGCCTTTTACTTTAATGTAAGTTCTGAATAAATATTTTTGTAATGATAGTGTAAGTGAATTTAAAACATTGATGACCATTATGTAACATAGACTTTTTAATTGGCTTTTGTTGTTGATTAATAATTTAAATGCCAAACTACATGAGACTAATTTCATTTAAAAATTTATATTGAGTATCTACTGTGTAGTAATTACTGGGTTAGTGGCTAGAATAAGATTAGCCAACCTGGAGGCATCTACAAAATGATTATTTTTATAAGGCTATGATTAAAAATAATACTAACTTTCTCCTCTATAGTTTTATCAGATTTGATTTAAAATATGCTGTTTTAAGATGAATTAATGGTTATAAAAAGGGATTTCCAGATACTTCTAATGACTGGAAATTTGTTTTTAATCTAACAAACCACACTGACTATTGAATTTCTGTATCTGTGAATATAAAGATTTATTGTCCCTGGAGGTAATTATTGACCTCAACACCTTATCAGTCAACATTTACTTCTCAGGCCAATAAATCTTGATGTAACCTCATGAAAGTCAATATCTATTTAATAGTATACATGGAAATCTGTAATAGTTTGATTACAGGCTTCAATATCATAGTGGGTAGTGCTCCTCTTCACATCTGAGGGGCACAGAATCATTTTTTCTATTCAACATAAACTGAACATGACTCCTCTGTTTGCTGTGATTTACTTGTTTTCAATCTAACATTAGATTGGAAATATTAATAGCATTCTTTAACTATCTGTTGCATGAATCTTGCATCATCAATCAACTTGTAAGCTCTTGTGCAGCTAAAACTAATTTAATGTTTTTGTGGTTTCACTCTTTGCTCTAGTAGCACAGCTCTTCATCATTGCAAATAAAACAGCTTCTGTGGACTGACAAGTCTTCCAACACACGCACCACAGGGGTTAGTAAGTAAGTCATCACTTTTCCAGAGCACACGTGACAAAATACCTTCCAAACCTAGGAAGGATTCACTTTCATCAGATGACAAGACAGAAGAAATGAATATTTAAGAATGAGCCCATGTTGCCCTTGACAGGTGCTTCATTTGGTTGAATTTTTGTCCTGTACACAAAAAGGTTGCAGGTTGAACCCTGGTCTGAGTATATAGGAGAGGCAACTGATTGATGTTTCATCTCTCTTATCAATGTTTCTCTCTTTCTCTCTTCTTCCCTTTCTCCTTAAAATCACTAAACATATACTCTGGTTTCTTTTCAGATCATATAAATCTTTTGCCTTTTACTAAACATACATATTTGAACCTTGGATGAGGAGAAAGAAGAAAGAAAGATGGAGGGAGGGAGGGAGAAAGGAAGGAAGGAAGGAGAGAGAGAAAGAAAGAAAGAGAGGAAGAGAAGGAAATGTGAAAGAAAGAGAAAGAGAAGAAAGAAAGAAAAAGAGAGAGAGAGAAGGAAAGAAGGAAGGAAGGAAGGAAAGAAGGGAGAAAAGAAGGAAGGAAGGAAGGAAGGAAGGAAGGAAGGAAGGAAGGAAGGAAGGAAGGAAGGAAGGAAGAAAGAAAAGAGAAGAGAAGAGAAGAGAAAAGAAAAGAAAAGAAAAGAGAAAATCCTGGCTGGTGTGGCTCAGTGTTCAGTGCCAGCCTGGGAATCAAAGGGTCGCTGGTTCAATTTCCAGTCTAGGGCACATGCCTGGGTTGCAGGCCAGGTCCACCAGTCAGGAGCACATGAGAGGCAACCAACCACACATTGTTGTTTTTCTCCCTCTCTTTCCCTTCTCTAAAAATAAATAAATAAAACCTTAAAAAATAAAATTCAAAAAAGGAAGGAAGGGAGGAAGGGAGGGAGAGAGGAAGGAAAGAAAGAAAGAAAGAGAATGAAAAAAGAGAGAAAGAAAGAAAGAAAGAAAGAAAGGAAGGAAGGAAGGAAGGAAGGAAGGAAGGAAGGAAGGAAGGAAGGAAGGAAGGAAGAAAGAAAGAAAGAAAGAAAGAAAGAAAAGAAAGAGAAAGAAAGAAAGAAAGAAAGAAAGAAAGAAAGAAAGAAAAGAAAGAGAAAGAAAGAAAGAAAGAAAGAAAGGAAGGAAGGAAGGAAGGAAGGAAGGAAGAAGGGAGGGAAGAAGGAAGGAAGGAAGGAAGGCAGGAAGGAAGGAAGGAAGGAAGGAAGGAAGGAAGAGCGAGCACCTGTTTCTCCCTCAGGAAAGTCAGAAAGTTAATGCATTTAGGATGATAGAGTTCAAGTGCCGGTGGGCAAATGAGGTTTACAGTTGTGAGTACATGAAACAGAGCTTATTCTTGTATTATTTATTAATTATTGTATTATTTGCTATGCAAACAACTATAAACCTAGTTTTGCCCAACCCTATATAATTAATTACATGGCACTCCAGTTGCCCCCTAAATATTTCTTGACCAGGACCCTGTAGAAAAATGTACTAAAGTCATTTTTGTTGTTTCATGAGCAGGTTCTGAAACATTAAAAATGCAGAGTAAGGAACAATTTGGCTAATTCAAAGACTATTTCACATTGATTAATCACTGACATAGACTACCAATTAGGTTAGGTCAAAGGGGCTACATTTTCAGCGGTTGCAGACATCCTCAGTAGGATTTTCATCTATCTTAGAGCTTTAACACCATGGGGTCTTAGTTGCAACACCATGGGACTTCTGATGCCCTGATATGAGAAGTTCCACTAGCTTTCTCATCCTGGGCTTGATTTCCCTGTTAATATTTATTTGCCTTCGTAAACTTGCCTGCAGTGGCAAAGCAGGCAAAACCAAAGCATCTTCATTCTTTAGGGTCTTGTACATTGCCCAGTGACATGTAATCCAGCCCCATTGGAGTAGCAAACATCAAAGAAATTTATGTGGACATGATCAATTGCAGGTGCAGTTCCTCCTTGTCCCATTATGGAAGGACAACCCCTGATATCTAGCAGGATGAATGTCATAGCTGAGGAAAGCCCTTGTCCCTTAAACTATACAGCTTTATAATGTATGGTTTGGAAAGTGATACAATGAAAGGTCAGGATACCAAAGTAATATGACATGGCAGAACTTTGGTTCCTGCCCTATCCTGCCAGTTTAATGGCTGTGATTAGAAATAGCAGTAATTCTCTTGTGGCATTGGGTACAGGGCTTGTACATGGGAGGGAAGAACTGGGGTCTATACCTTGCAATGGACTAGAATGATTGCCATAAGCACTGGACTGAAGACAATTTGCATGGAGATTTGCAAGAGGCCAACACCAACTCTTTTTGGAGATCAGTCTTAAGTAAGATACACTTTACTCCTCTGTTTACAGTGCTACCCAAAAATGCCCCTAAGCATGATACCCCCACTCTATAGATGACCCTTACCATTTAAACCTCTAAGCTGTATGGGGTCGGTCACTGATGCAGCCATACAGAGCATTAAAATGTGGTTAGAAATGGCTGGTTGACTGCACCTGTCAGAAAAGAGATAGTCATCTGTAAGAGCAAGCTGGGGGATACACATTATTTCAGAGAGGGTCCTAAGGCCAGCGACAGTGGCTTTTAGAGAAGCACTGTTTCCTATTCTTCTCCACTGGCTTGGGACATCTGTCATCTTGAAAAAAAGAAAAGCTTTCACGCAATTCACTGAACAACCAGCTAGTATATAGTAATGTCTCCAAGTTTGTGTCTAGCACGAGTTTTAGCCTAGATATCTCAACTACCTGAGGAAGTCAAAGCTTTGGGGGAAAATGTTCTCTGTAACTCAATTGATCCAAACCATTTCCTACTCCAGACACCAAGTCCATTGTCTTACTGAATTCTGTCTGACTAATTAAATTTTTTCTTTCTTTTTGTACAGCCTTTATTAGCAACTAAAATAGAAGGTATCTTTGTATGACACAGGTAGTAATTGACTATAACTGGAGAATTATTATATTCTAATATAGATCATTTATAAAAGTAGTTTATTATTGAAAACCTTCCACCTTTTTTGTATACTATTTGCAAAACTATTCTGAAAGCAGAATATATGTGCACAGTCTGCAGAGAGTGCAAGTTTAGGATATCATAAATGCTTTAAAAGTTACTTTCAAAAAACTGTCACAACTGGACCATTGCATTGCCATCTTTTTTGATCAGAATATTTGATGTCAACCTTCCTTCCACTGCCCTAAACTATAAAACATTTTTAATGAGTTGAAATTAAGGAAGGACTATACCTGTTAGATAAGAAGAGAAGAAAGTTCTATTAATTTGAGGTTTCAGAATCCCCCCCAAACCAAGACCAGTATCTTGGTAAAGGCTAGGCTGGGACCTTGAACAGAGTATGAGTATGTACAGATGGCATCCCTGAGAACTCAGAGCATCAGCGGACCATGAGTGTACTCCGGCTGCATAATTCACTGAATTGTCTTGCCAATTTCTACACTGACTTCACTGGGCATGATTCAAAAAGGAAAAGTTCATATCCATTCCGTTCTTCTGATAATATTTATTAACACTCCAATGGGATGCCTTCCACATACAGTATTATGGTATTTCTTCAAGCAATTGCTAAAAGATACAAGGTCTGATTGTTCTATAATACTCATATCCATTTTATCTAGATGTTCAATGGATCTATAAATCTCCCCCTGGGATTCATCATAGTAACTGTAATGGAACCTCTGACCCCAATGGCAGAAATCAGAAGAAACCACAAAGAGATGATTAGGATCGCTAGATATTTATTGAAGAGTTTTCTGTATTCCTGTTCTTTAGACTCACTCAAAGGTCCAACCAGTACAGGAATAATGGTAAATTCATCCTTATGGCTTTACATGTCCTTAGCTGTATAAGACAAATTCATTTTAATACTGTGTTCATCTTCATCTGTCTGCAGACATGCATTCAAACATTCCTGTCTTTCATAGTTTTCTGTAAATCTTTTGGTCAATATGAAGGCCATACAGAGGTGTCCTATATATGTCCACACTGGAAAGTGCACATTGAGAGAGGGGCACATGATAAGAAGGCCCAAGGATGAAATTTCTCTGGCCTGCTGACACCTCAGTCTGAACTTCCACACTTCAGAAGTAATAGATAGATCCACTTGTTTGTAAGCATGAGCAGCACAAGATCCACAGTAAGTATATCCTGCATGGGGTGCAATAATTGCTCTAGCAGATCTTTTTGTAGACTGTACTTGTGAAAGCTGGCCTCCTAGTTGTGTAGTCAGCTGTGGTCCTGAGGCTGTGTACCTGGCATGACTGGCTTCCCTGAAGACCATTTGGTTGGACATCTTGCTACCTGTGCTGCTCCCCCACTCAAATGGGGCCTGCCCACTGAGCATGCCCAGCAGCCACTACCTGGCCCACCAAGGAATCTCTGACTATTCTAATTTTTTTTCTATGGTCAAACACATCCATGGATGGATATCTAATGCTTCTGTCAGGGTTCTGAAGTTTACCCTGAGGATTCTAATCTTTCCAAAAGGTAATCAGTTAACAAGTTCTAGGTGTCATCTCTCTAGGTTCATGTTTTATCATCTGAATCTTTTAAGGACAGAGTGGCATTCTGGGGTTATTCTCTTCTCTGCCATCCACATAGTCTGGGCCCTCCGTAACATCTATTCAATCTATAGTTTGATTGTACCTCTCATATCACAAAGAGGGTCATTTATACATCTCATTTTCTTCTTAATTCTATAAAGGTTACTGGCTTAGCCTTTCCCTGACTAGAGTCTTACTGAACTGTTGGTGGGAATGCAGACTGGTGCAACCACTGTGAAAAACAGTATGTAAACTGCCTTTTTGACCCAGCAATTGCACTGCTGGGATTATACCCTAAGAGCCCTGAAACACCAATCCAAAATAACCTATGCACTCCAATGTTCATAGCAGCACAATTTACAATAGCCAAGCACTGGAAACAACCTAAGTCCCCATGAGCAAATGAGTGGATCAAAAAACTATGGTACATTTACACAATGGAATTCTATGCAGCAGAGAGAAAGAAGGAACTTATAACCTTTGCAACAGCATGGATGGAACTGGAGAGCATTATGCTAAGCAAAATAAACCAGGCAATGAGGGACACATACCATATGACCTCACCTTTAACTGGAACATAGTCAACAAAAGAAAAAAAAACAAGAAAAACATAACCAAAGACATTGAAATTAAGAACAATCTAACAATATCCAGAGGGGAGGGGGGAAGGGACAATGGGGAGAAGGGTTTTCAGGAACTACTACAGAGGACACATGGACAGAATCAAGGGGGAGGGTAGAAGCAGGGGAAGGAGGTGGGGTTGGAGGGTGAGGGGAGAGGATGCAGACAACTGTAATTGAACAACAATAAAGTAATTAAAAATAAAGATCTTTAATAGCTACCAGAAAATTCTGCTTAGTGCTCAAGACTTTATAAGAGTTGTTCCCAAGAGCAGTCTGTGCCCAGCTATGCCAATGACCTACAACTCTGCCTCAACGAATTTTTTTCATGATAGCTCTTTGATCTATATTGTCTACTGACTGTCTTCTGTATGGTCATTATGGATGCCTGGCCTGGTAGACAGCTCATGGCACAAACTGCCATTCAATAAGGGCAAATAGTCAGGTGGCACCACTCCAGACTTCCTAGAGTCGTGTGAGTTGGGCAAAGTTCATGTTGTAAGACCAGTAGCAGGTAAGCAGGTCACCATGACAATTCATTTTAAGACAGATCCCAGAGATCTATCACAGCCAGATTTTGGGCTGTGGTACTTCTAAACTGCACAGATTTTTCTATGGAGTGATAGAGGGTCTGGAGTTCAAGTCTGTTGGTAGACCAGGATTGATTGCTTCAAGGCCTGGGCCATAGTTTCCATAAAAATTTGCGTCAAACCAACTCCTTTTTTAGAAACTGTAAGGGATAATATTTGGACACCTCTCTTATTGGTTCCAAAATATTTCTGGCCCCTTTGGGCATGAGCCCAAATTCTACTTTGTGTAACAAATTACAATATGAAAATTTCAATGAAGACTTTTGATATTTTAGAAAGATAAATTATAAAATAGTCCCTATAAACAATAACATCCTCATATTATTCATTTGTTCTTTAACTCATTCTTTCATTCAAATGCCTATTGAATAGTAACTACTATGTCTAGTGTGTTGGTCACTTAAAAATATATAGCTACAACTTTCAACTTCAAGGGTTTTACCATATAGGTTAAAGGAAAAACACAAATATGCTTGTGTGACCAGATAAAACAATGGAACTGACGATGACTCAAAGCCACAAAAACATGAGATGAACCTGTTAAAAGGCAGAGTTGGCTTAAGCATCTAATGAGGTATCTTTTTGTTCATCACTATCAGTGCTTCAAATACCATGCCCTAGTGCAAGCTAGTCAAAGGTCTATGACTTTGCTACCCACAACAGGCCCTACCTAATCTATTCTCCACATACCAAAACCAAGAAAAATCTTTTTAGAGAACAAATCTGATTATGCCAACCACTGACACCTAACCCTACTCTGATTTAAGTATTTCAACACAGCCATTGTTTGTGTATTGATGGCTCCACCTACCACACTAGTGCCATCTTGTATCATATCTTCTTCAACCATCTTTTTATTGTCATGCCCCCTTTGTTACAAAGTATGAACCTACAAATTGACATATCAAAATCACCGAAAGTCCATAGTTACTGTTCACTCTAGGTGTTGTACATTCTATGCATTTGAACAAATGTTAAATGTCATTTATGCATCATTATGGATCACACAGAATATTTTCACTGCCCTGAAAATCCTCTTTCTCCATCTATTCATGCATTCTCTCCCCCAACTCCTAGCAGTTACTGAATTTTTTAATGTCTCCACAGTTATGCATTTTTCAGAATGTCATATAGTTGGAATCATACAATATGCAGCCTTTACAGATTGGTTCTTTTGCTCAGTAATATTTATTTAAGAGTCCACTATGTCTTTTTATCAATTAATAAGTCATTTCTTTAGCCCTAAAGTATACTCCATTATGTAGTTTCCCACAGTTTATTTATTCATTCATCAAGTGTTGGCAATTTTGAATCAACATTCTATTAAATAACCACATGCAGGTATTTTTGTGGATATAAGTTTTTAACTAGTTTGGGTAAATACCAAGGAATGTGATTACTGAATCATATGGTAAGAATATATTTAGTTTCGTCAGAAATCACCAAACTGTGTTCCAAAGTGGCTGTACCAGTTTGCATCCTCACCAGCCATGAATGGGAGTTCTGTTGCTCCACATTCTTACCAGCTTTTAGTGTTGTGTGTTTTAGATTTTGGCCATTCTAGGTGGTGTATAGTGGTACCTGCTACATTTTAACTTGCACTTCCCTGATGACATGATGTGGAGTACTTTGTGATATGCTTATTGCCACCCATTATCTTCTCTGGTGAGGTATCTGTTAAGTTCCTTAGTCTATTTTTTAATTGAGTTGTTTGTCCTCTTAGTGGTGTTTTGAGTTCATTGTATACTTTGGGAAACAGTCCTTTATCATAGATATCTTTCACACATAATTTTCTCCCAGTATGTGGCTTCTCTTCTTGTCTTGATGTTATCTTTCACAGAAAAGAAATTTTAATTTTTATTAAGTCCAGTTTATCAAATATTTATTTCATAGATTATGCCTTTGGTGATGTATCTTAAAAGTCATCACCAAATCCAAAGTTATCTAGATTTTCTCTTTTTATCTTCATGGTGTTTTATAGTTTCGCATTTGACATTCAGCTGTGATCCATTTTGAGTTAATTTTTATCAAGGGTATAAGGTCTATGTCTGCACTTTTTTTTTCATATGCCTGTTTCTGTTTTTGTTCAATCTTTTATACCTAGCATGGTCCATAGTAGGCACTCAGGGATTGAATATATGAAGAGGTCATTGTAGGCTGGAACAACAGGAAGATTTTTATAAATAGAAAGTATTTTGGGGACTTTGAAAGGTACAAATTTTTATAGACAGGGAAGAGTAAAGAGATCATTGTAGGAGGAATTTTGTTAACAAAGGCAAAGAAACCTATAGAAACATGACACATTTAGGAAATTATGCAAAATTTGCATTAGAAATAAATGGTTGCAAATTGAAAAAAATAACTATAGTAAGTTTTTATTAAGAGATGGGTACAATAGTACCTTTCATACTCTGTGCTCATCTATAATGCTGCTCCCACCATTGGGAGCAGATGGCTTTTCTCAAAGAACTTCAGTCAAAAACTCTGACCTGGGGAACTGGGGAACTTTGTCTTCATCTGGACTTAATCTAGTTGATGAGGTCCTGTCCTTTAAGCTGAACTTGTAATGGGGTAAGACTTTGAGAATATTCAGGAGGGGTTTGTATATGGACTTTTGTGTGTATATGGATTCTTTTTTCCAAGAGTGGAGTATACAAGATATTGTACCCTGAAGAT
The DNA here is from genome assembly GCA_004026765.1 of Micronycteris hirsuta. Taxonomy (NCBI): domain Eukaryota; kingdom Metazoa; phylum Chordata; class Mammalia; order Chiroptera; family Phyllostomidae; genus Micronycteris; species Micronycteris hirsuta. The sequence goes on along the minus strand of PVJI01015432.1, from coordinate 19,310 downwards.
GGCAGCGTCATCTCCCATCCCACAATGAAATATCAATTGTCCTGTTACTAAATAATGAATGGAGTCCATGTATCATCTTATGCAACTTGTGTGAACCTTTGGTGACTGCCTTGACTTATAAAATACAGTAGAGGTGGGGATGTGAGGCCTTCAAGGCTAATTCCTAAAAGTGCATACAACTTCTGTCTGGATTTCGTAAAACACTTGCTGTCTACATAATCCCTACCACAACACTCCATCTTGGAACCCAGCTTCATAGCTGAGAAATAGTCCAAGCCAAATGGAGAATCAATGTGGAAATGTTCTAGTCACCACTCTCCAGATGAGCCTAGCCTTCAGTTTGTCCCATTCCACGTATCAGACATGAGAGCAAAGAACTTTCCAGAGGGTTTCAGTCACAGACATTTGAACCTTCCCAGCTGCAGCATCAAACATTCAAAATAGTAGAGACATGGCATTGCTACTGTGCAAAGCCTCACAGGTTCCATGAGAACAATGAAGGAGTCATTGTTTTAGGCCACTAGGTTAGTGGTGGCTTTTATGCGGCAGTGAATAACAGAAACAATAAAACCAAACTACATAAGCCTTGCATAGCAGACTGACACATCCAGCAAGTCTATGATTTTCTAACTCTGGCCCACAAAGACCCCTCAGTGACCCTAATGGAGTGCAGGGTTGGAAAAGGAAACAGAGCACATGGGGTGCACAGTTATCCACTTCTACCACATTTATTTGCTTTCCATATGGACTTGCAAGTAAGCCTTTGCTTAAGGGCTATCATACCAAAAATAATAAATTATAATTGTTGTCTATAAATCAATAGCTATGGCTCTATATAGTCATATTCCTAGGGCAGAATAACTTATCTTGAATACCATGTTTGTTCACTGGTTCAAATGGCTTCTCCAGGTGTGTGGTGCACATGCACCTGCGCATTCCACATTGTGAGACCTGACTCAGTTATGGGTCATTATAGTAATATCTTACCTCTCATTGCTTTCCAAGCTCATGGTCAAGTTAGGTCTCTGGACTATCCTGAAATAGGATCACATGCAAATAATAAGTTTTCAGGTGCTTAGCCCTATATCTACTTATGGATTCAGAATCTTTGAGAATTATTAAAATTAGCAATTCATAATGTGAGAAACAGATGCTCCCTTTTGATAAGATTAACTACAAGGTCACAATACAGAAGGCTTGGATATAGAAAGGTTATTAATTAGGGCTGACAATATAATCAATCTAACATAGTGGTAGGGATTGATAATATGCAGTTTTAACATACTCTCTAGGGTTTCAGAAAATCTTTTATACATCAATGTTTAAGAACTCCAGAATACACAAATAAATAATTAGGATGCAGAACCTGTATCTCATTTATAAGACAATTTTATTAGGTGATATCAATGTCACAAAAATGAGGGTTTCTGTGATGTGCTTCAGCTTGTTCTGACATCCAAAATAGTAGAGACATGGCATTGCTACTGTACATGTGCATGGAGGCTGGATTGAAACAGAGAGAAATGCTGAATTAAGAGATCAGTTAGGCTGCAAATAACTGTAATTAAACAAAAAAAAATTAATAAAAAAAATTTGTTAAATATAGAAAAAAAAAAAAGAGAGATCAGTTAGGTTATTTTAGTAACTCAAGGTGTAAAGTGACAAGGCCCTGGAAAGGCAAGGTGTTGGCCAGGCTGCATTCTTTTCTGGGGTCTCTTGAGTAGAATCTGTTTACTTGTCTTTTCCAGCTTAAGGCAGCTTGCTTCCCTTGGCTAGTGGCCTCTTCCTCCAAGTTCAAACCAACAATGTAACATCTTCACATCTCTTTGACTCTAACATTCTCGCCTTCTTCGTTTTCTTAGGATCCTGGTGATTATGTTGGACGCAACCAGATAATCCAGGATAGCCTCTCCATCTCAAAATCCTTGACTTAATCACATCTGAAAAGTCTTTTATGCCATATAAAATGACATAGTTACAAATTCAGAGAATTAAATGTGGTTATCTTTGGGAGTCATTACTTTATTTATGGCACTATACATTTTGCTTGTGAGGACCTCCCAAAGAACTGCTCAAATGAAGGGTGAGGAAGCTGGAGGACTGATCCATTGATTTCTATTTCTAATTGGCTGAGAGCTGCCCTAGGGGCAGTACATCTGACACTTCTTGACTACTCTATGAGCAAGCGCCTGTGATACAAGAAAAGATCCTCAGGCAGAGAAGCAGAGAGACATGGGTACTTACGTAAAACACTGTCCTAAGGATAGCAACTGTGCTCCTAAATTGCAGTGACCTCAGATGTGAACCAAAGGATTATAGAGGAAAAAAAACAAGAGCAACGTCTGCTAGAGGTCCCATCACTTTTACTCCAGAATGCATAACATGATATTACCAGACCCATCTGTTCCTGGATTAATTATTTTGTCCCCTCTCTTCCCAATCCCTCTATTGTAACTATACTTTCTGGTCAAGGACCAGCATAAATTTAACCCTACCTGTGGATTGTTCTGAGTTAGTGACTTTCCTGGGATTTTGTACTTTATGGTCTCTGGTCTGCTGACACCTGTCTTTACTCTATAACAACATTTTTATCTTAACACCATCTTTGTACAGTAACTAGGTAGCTAATTCTTAGAAAGCAGAAGCTATATTTTAAAAAAATAATTTCTCTATTTCCAGGTAGAGAAGTGGTGCTCAGGCCATCTAGGTGAACAAGTACCAGGAAATCTAAGTGTGTTCAAGCTTAGGTATCATTTTAAGACCAGAGCATGGATTTCCTAAACAGTTATCAATGATTTTTCAACATTAAATGGGTATTTGTGGTTATCAGGAAATGATGAAAGGGTTACACTTCACATTTTTCTCTTCTGTTTTTTTCTTTTCCACCTAAACTTCAGATTTATTAGAAAAAAAAAAAAAAACTCGTGCGTTTGTAAACCAGAGATCACACGTGATTTGAGCACTGCATATAAATGAACCTAAAAAAGTCTTCCCCAAAGTTAACCATAAGAGAATGCTACCTTCACCACTGAATCAATCAGTGCCCTACTCACTTCTCAAACACCAGTAACCTCAGCTGGGTTTTGATCCTTTTAGTCATGTTCCTCTTCACACCAATGTGCCTGCCAGTGAAGTGGTGGGTAATCAGAGTTTCAGAGGCAAAGTAGGTAGGAGACCACAACAGTAAGTCCTCAGCTTATAATTACTTTTAAGAGGTGGAATAAACTCTTCATTTTTTTAAAAGATTTTATTTTTATTTTTTTTTTAGAGAGAGGGGAAGGGAGGGAGACAGAGAGGGAGAGAAACATCAATGTGTGGTTGCCTCTCACATGGCCCTCACAGGGACCTGGTCTGCAACCTAGGCATGTGCCCTGACTGGGAATCAAACCGGGACCCTTTGGTTCCCAGCCCGCACTCAATCCACTGAGCTACACCAGCCAGGGCTAAACTCTTCATTTTAAAGAGGCAAATGATTATAATAACATAGTGATGGACTTCAGGAAATGTATCAACTTTATGCTATGAATGGTGCAATTTTGATGTCAGCAAGTTGGCTGCTTTTACTTAGAAAGACATTATTATAATAATTTTATATCTCATTATTTATTTCAAATGCACATTTATGATTTTATTGTTCATAGAAATTGCAGAGGAGTTACCTAGAGCTGCATTGTTTAAAGCTCATGCATACTGGGCTTTGTCTAATGAGTATAATAGTGCTCAAATGAGTTTAAATGAGATATACATATATGTTCTAAAAAGTGAGGTTTATGATTTTACTTTCATGTGTATTTTATTTCAATAATATAGTAGAATGAAATATTATTTCAGGGAATATACAAAACTGATGGGAAAATCTGAGTTAAGCACAGACTGACAATGAGTTGACTTTCCACAGCCATTTCCATAGCTTGTCTCCTTCGCTTCACTTCTCTTCCTGTTTCAGTTTCTCTGAAAAAGAAATAGACAGTACTTAGTCATGTATTCTTTCATTAATGCATTTCCACTTAGAAACATTTATTAATGTCTACCTTACTATTTTATTGCTGACAATACACACGAGTACACACTAAAAAATGATATAGGCTATGCCATTGGACTGAAAATTATCGCTAGAACAATATGATGAATTTAAAATGTAATTATTATATTATTCTGTGTTTTACTATGTTTGAGTTTCTGCCAGAATCTAAAACACTTAGCTGACCTGGCTAGGTCAGACTTGAGTCATAACTTATGTGTGACCGCATAGTATTGTTGATATTTAGAAATCACATTAAGGTAACAATTATTTCAACCAAAAGCTAACTTTATGCTAGTTAGAGAGATGACTTCACTGTTGGGCCTCTTTCAGTTCTCCTACAAATCCATCACTTTATCTGTTTTTTCTCTCACACTGACAATATATGGTTAACAATCTCACATGTGAGAAGACTTTATCTATGCCTTTTTATTTGTAATGCACATTACTTATATTAGCATAAGATATAAATTCATTTTATGAATTTAAAATAACATAAAATTTTAAAATTAAAATTAATGCAGGTGCCATTGTTCTCCCTATCAACTAGGGTAGACATTTTGGTGTTATCTTTGTGTTCTTTCCCTTTCTCATCCCATATATTCAGTCAAGCCTTCTAAGGCTTGATATCAAGCAGAGTCATATAGCAAGGCCATAGTCAAACAACTAATCTTAATATTATTTAATTTTATAATAATTCAGGTGTAGATAATATTATTATTAGTGTGAACATTGATACTGAACACAAAATACTAATTAACATTCTATTAAAATATTCATTCATGTGCATGTGCATTTTGCGTGTTTTTACTTTTTAACACAGTCTTTCACTTACAAAGTAAATTTATTCTTCAAAAATATTTTGTTCAAAGTTTCACAGTGGCCTTTTTTAGGCCCGCACTTCCTCTACCACAAGATCATCATCCTTATTGTGTCCTGGCCATTCCACAGATATCACCTGCCCTTTGCAAACTGATGTTCACCATCCCTGTATTTACTTACACTGTTCCTCACTTCAAAAAACAACAAAGTCCTCAGATTCTTAGAAAATAATGATCTCCTCAGCCTGATATTCCAGTCTTCAGAATCTGGCCTCAGCTAAACTTTTATGTGCAACAAATCCACTCTTCCAGCAGAACTGGCTGAGAGTCTGGCCTCAACATATCATTCACCTATATGAAAATTCAGGCCTTTCTTCACAGTGCTACCTTCCTCTCATCCTGTCATAACTTTTCTGAATCTATAACCTTCCAGAAACTTTCTCGTATCACCCCAATCCACAGTGATCACCCTCTCTTCTAAGCCCCTGTTGTCGTTTTCCTTCCCAACACTGACACCTGTTACATGCTGCCTTTCATTACAGGCTCTGTTTTAGGCATGCTAGTAAAATCACTTCAAGTAGAGCTTAGTCCTGAGAGTGAGATGTTATTTCTTTATTTGAGTCACCAATGTGCCTATCATGGAATCTTAATCATCATTTTAGCATATTAGAAACATGGATCTATGAATTGATCTGGCACAAAATTAAACAGAGTCACTCAGGGAATTTCCCCCAAATATATCCTGATGTGTAATAAATTCTTACTATTTAATTGATCTGAATAAATCACTCTATGTTCCAATTAACCCTTAAAGGTCCTCAAAACAGAAGAACAAAGTTCTGTAATTTCTTTAATCCTCTCCCAGGGATATGTTTATTGATTTTAGGAAGAAAGGAAGGGGGGAGAGAGAGAGAAAAAAACCCAAAAAACATTGATGCGGCAGAGAAACATGGATCAGATGCCCCCTGGACATGCCCAGACCAGAGATCAAACCCACAACCTTTTGGTGTATGGGACAATGCTCTAACCAACTGCACCACCTACCCAGAGCAACAAAGTTCTGCAATTTGACACGCCAGTGAGTAAGCAAGGCCCTTTGGTAATTTATTTGAAACTGAAATATTTTTCCCTGCCCTAGTCATACAATGATATATATCTGACCACTTGAAAACTGTGATGTGAAAAATCAAGATTGTTGATGTGGAGGATGATGCTGCACTGGTCAAGGCACATTATCTCATGGAGAGCGTCCCTTCAAACTCAAAAGTAAGACCTGTAGTCATGGGTTGCGGGAGTCATTAAGATAAGGAAATCTGCCTTCTCTTTGGCTGAAATGTCCTTTAGTAGCAGCAGATTTTTATCCCTGTCCTTTTATCCCACTGCATTCTGTATGATTCTTAATGGCCACTGGGCTTGCTTTGACTGAGGAATTATTGCTGCACACATTGTCTCATAGCTGACTGACAATATAAGACTGTGATGATAACATTTATCATCACATTTAGCATTGTTCTCACAGCTCAACTGACATTTTTGCTAACTGATCTGCTAATTGGACATGAAAGACAACTAATAGCAACTTTTAAAAAGCTATTTAACTTCTTGTTTAAACAGGATGGAGCAGACTCATTTCTCTTGGCTCTTCTGCCTCTAAGTACAACTATAATCCCTGGAAATAGCAGAAGAAGCATCCAAGTAGAACTTCCAAAGGTAGAAAGAGAAAGAAGAACTTATAACAGATCACAAGACTAGAGAAAAAACTTGGCAGCAGGGCATCTTAAGACTACTCACCACAAAGCAGAGGTAAAACCAAGCCTGGTATCTCCCAACTTAACAACAGCAGAAGGTTTAGGGAAACTCACTCTTCTGGAGGATTGAACTGGAGTCCCACCAACAATATCAGGTCAGCAGGGCAGCGCAAGGAAGAGAGACTGGTTGTGGATCCTGCTTAAAGTCAACAGCTAGAAGTGCTCTTCTTCCCCATCCCACTGGGCCTGAGACTGCACCCCCCAGCTGAAAAGCCTTTGGCAGCTGAGGGGCTCCAGCTAAGTGACAAGAAGTGGATGGCCTTACCACAAGGGGATCCCACCAACACAAATGAGCCAGCCTGAGAAGCTTTATTGTCTCAAAAGAAGTCAAGAAATACTTAGAAGTGAATGAAAATGGAAATATGACATATCAAAATATGTGGAATGTAGCTACAGTGCTGATAGGGAAATTGTTATAGTGGAGGATAGGAAAGTTCTCAATCAATAATCCAAGCTCCTATGTCAGGAAACTAGAAAAAGAGGTGGAAGGTAAAGCCAAAAGCAGGCAGAAGAAAGGGAATAATATAGGTAATAGCAGAAATCAATGAAATTGAAAACAGGAAAACAATAAAGATAGTCAATGAAAAAGTTTTTTCATTCTTCGAAAATAATGAAGTTGCTGGAACTCCAACAAAACTGGCAAAGAGAAAACAGAGAAAACAAAAGTCACTAATATCAGGAATTAAGCAGGTAATATCAGTACATATTCTGCAGCTATTAAAAGAATTATAAGGGAATGTAAACAATTTTATATTCATGTACTTGACAACCAGAAGAAACAGACCAGTTCTTCTAAAACGGCAAACAACCAAAACTCAAGGATAAATAAAATAATCTGAATAGTTACATAATTAAAGCAACTTAATTTACAATTTAAAATCTCCTAGAAAGAAATTTCAAAGTCCAGATGGTTTCACTGGTGAATTCTACTAAACATTAAAAATAAATTAACATTTTCTTCCCAAAAGCCAAATTAGAGGGAACACTTTTTAACCCATTTTATGAGGTCAGCATTCTGCTGACACTGAAACTAGAAAAAGAGAGAAAAAATGAACATTATAAACTAACATCTCTATAAATTTAGATGAAAATATTCTCAAGAAAATATCAGCAAGACAAATTTAACATGGCATAAAATGAATTTTACACCATGACTAAGTACGATTTATTCTAGGTATACAAGGCTGGTTCAACATTTGGAATCAATCAATGTAATCCACCATATCAATGGGCAAGAAAAAAAATTATATGATCATATAAAGTGATTCAGAAAAAGTATTTGACAAAATACAACACCCATTCATGATAAAATCTCTCATCAAATTAAGAATAGAGAAATTACCTCAATTTAATAAAGAACAGCTAAAAAAAATCTACAGCTAACAACATACTTAATGGAATATTGTCTCTTTAAAATAAGAAACATGGACAAAAATGTCCATTTTTACCACTGTTATGCAACAGAAAATTAGAAATTCTAGACACTTCTGGGAATATATCTGAAGAAGTCCGGAACACTACCAGTAATTCAAAAGAAGATATGCACCTCTATATTTATTGCAGTGTTATTTACAATAACAAAGATCTGGAAACAGCCCAAATACCCATCCGTAGATGAGTAGATAAAAAAGCTATGGTATGGTGGGTACATTTATACAGTGGAATACTACTTGGCCATATAAAAGGAAATCTCACCTTTTGCAATAGCATGGATGGACCTGGAGTCTATTATGCTAAGTGAAGTAAGCCAGCAGAGAAAGACAAATGCCATATAATCTCAGTTGTACATGGAATCTAATGAACAAAATAGAAACAGAGGCATGGATACATGGAACAGACTGGTGGCTATGAAAGGAGGGAGGGATTTGGGGGGCTTAGTGAAAGAAGGTGAAGGGATTAAGCAAAAAAAAAATATATATATATATAACTCATACACACAGACAACAATGTGATGTTAGCCAAAGGGAAAGGGGCTGAGGTTAGGTGGAGGTGGGCAAAGGCGGGGATGGGGACAGAAAAGAATTTGCTTGGGGCAATAGGTGTATGATGTAGTATGCAGATGGAGTTTTGTTGAGATGTACACTTGAAATGTGTATGGTTTTGTGAACCCATGTTGCTCCAATAAATTTAATTAAAATATTAATTAAGTAATTAAATAATACTGGAAATACAGATTATAAGGTAAATAATAATATTGTCCTCATTGGAGATTACATGATAGTACCTAAAAATTCAAGTAATCTAAAAAAATTTGTTAGAACTCCTAAGTTTAAAGAAGTCACAGAATATAAGTTCAACATACAAAAATTAATTATATTTTCTATATAACAAAAATGTGCACATGAAAACCAAGGTTGCAATAGTACAACTTACAATCACTCCAAAAGAAATGAATTGCATAAGTATAAACTTCACAAACATGTACAGAGGTTGCATGCTGAAAATTATGAAGACCTGATAAAAGTAATCAAATACAATTGTTCTGGTGCGGAACCTACTACAACACTCCTTTAACAACTGTGACATTGAGTCTTGCTTTATTTCTCTAGCAACACTTGTGCTTCGAATTTTACCACTGCTTATTTCTCTAGGACATCTTGGATTCTTCTTTGACTCTTTTCTCCTACCCAAAAAGCAGCAGAAGAAATGAAGAAAATTTGACAGATGATGGCTCTCTTAACACCCCTGGGTTCAGCTCTTCCTGAAACTGGCTCAGTGTGAGAGTAAGAGAGGAGGAACATGCTAGGAAGCCCACTTTTTACATCATATTTTTCCTCACGAACTTCCAAACTTTTCACTTTGATAATCCTATATTTGCCAACCAGAAGACTCCCCAGACTAGGAATATAGAATAGGATATAGAAGAAGTAACATCTGTGTCAGCCAAGCCCCTTTAAAGAACTACCAGTCACAGAAAAATAAGTGGGAATTCTTGTAAAAGAAACTTCATTATGTGTCCCTGATCACACAATTTGTTTGTTGATCCCCACAAATGTTCCATCCTTAGTAGCTTTCAAATTGTGGGCATGCAGCAAATGATAGTTCCACATTACTGTAATTTCCTTTCCCCAAAGTTTCTAACTTTAAAATAAAGAGAAATCTATTCATTGACTCTGGGCTTCACATTTTAATTGAAGAATCTTCAGCATTTATTTCAAATAAATTTAATTTGTCAGAATCTTCAGCATTTATTTCAAATTCTTTATGTTTTTCTTTACCTGGTATAACTGGGAAGGAGATAATTATATATTTTGATAAGAAAGTGCGATAAATTACAGCAGTCAACAGGATTTACCCTTAGAACTCTCCAAGCAAAGCCACGTCTCCCATGTTTGTATACATAGTGAGTACTCTTTGAACAGTATGCTCATCTATCTAAGTAATGTTAATATGAGGACATAAATAAAATGATGTTAGAACATGGGTGTCCTAATAAAAACACCTGGCCTTTCCTGTCAATAACCAACCTTATCTGATTTCTCTGCTTCAGGTTCCAAACTTCCTCTATTCTATAGCAAAGTTCTCATTGCTAACGTCATTACCAGAGAAGACTTCTAAATACACAAATATTTCAGTTCCACCAAAGGAGGTTGTTATATAATTAGTCCGGGCGGTGAGGGCAGATTCCAGGGCACTGGTATGTTCTACTGTACAGCCAGAGTTGAGGATGAGTGCTATAAAATGAAGAATGATCTTCCTCAAATGCAACTGTGATCCCAGATTTTACTTGCAGAGCCCAAGCACCACTCTGGTTCCCAGCCTAGAACACATGACAGACTCATTTCTGGGGATATTTAAAAGTGTGGATGTCCTATTCTGAAGCTACTAAATCCAAATTGGCATTGTTTGAAAGCTCCACTGATAGTGCCCACCCTTAGTAACAACCATTGATTTGAAATCTAAACTGTTTTAATAAACTTTTCAAGACCTCTTGTAGAATTGATCTTAGCCTTTCTCAATAACTGCCATGTATGCACACTTATTTTACACCTTAGGAAACCAGTTTCACTTCTAACCTGAAGTTTCCTCCTCTCTGAATTCCCAAAGCAAATCACCCTTCTCATTTACCTCTAACACTTTATCCTTTTTATGTCTCTTTTGCAACTCTTTTTCCACCAAAAAAGAGTTAAGTACTCAAGGCTCTAAATTACAGTTTATAATTCCATACTTATATATTTTTATTGTTCTTCAAGTATAGTTGTCTCCATTTTTCCTCCACCACTCTCCACACCACAGCCGTCCCTACCCACCACCCTTGATCCTACCCTCTTTTGGTTTAGTCCATGTGTCCTTATATATGTTCCTGAACCATTCCCCCTTTTCTCTCCCACTATCCCCTGCCACCTCCCCTCTGGTTCTTGTCAGTTTGTTCTCAATTTCACTGTCTCTGGCTATATTTTGCTTGCTTTTTCATTTTGTTGACTACTAGGCTCCACTTACAGATGAAATCTTATATTTGTCTTTCACTGCCTGGCTTATTTCACTTAGCATAATGCTCTCCAAATCCATCCATGCTGCTGCAAATTTTAGGAGCTACGTCTTTCTTTCTGCTATGCAATTCCATTGAGTGAATATACCACGGTTTTTTGATCCACTCATTTGCAGATGGGCACTTGGGTTGCTTCCAGCACTTGGCTATTGTAAATTATGCTTCTGTGAACATTGGGAGCATAGGTTCTTTTGAACTGGTTTCAGGATTCTTAGGATATAGTCCCAGCAGTGGAATTGCTGGATCAAAAGGCATTTCCATTTTTAGTTTTCTGAGGAAGTTCCATACTGTTTTCCACAGTGGCTGCACCAGTCTGCATTCCCACCAACAGTGCACTAGGATTCCCTTTTCTCCACAATCTCACCAGCACTTGTTGTTTGATTTGGTTATGACAGCCATTCTGACTGGTGTGAAGTGCTATCTCACTGTGGTTTTAATTTGCATCTCCCTAATGGCTAGTGATGCTGAGCATTCTTTTATATGTTGCTGGGCCCTCTGTATGTCCTCCTTGGAGAAGTTTCTGGTCAGGTCCTATGCCCATTTTTTAATCGGGCATTTTGTCTTCCTAGAGTGGACTTGTGTGAGTTTCTTATATATTTTGGAAATCAAACCCTCATCCCAGGTATCATTTGCAAAAATATTTTCCTATATGATTAGTTCCCTTTTCCTTTTGCCGATGTTTTCTTTAGTTGTGTAGAAGCTTTTTATTTTGATGAAGTCCTACCTATTTATTCTTTCCTTTATGTCTCTTGCTCTAGGGGATATATTGGTGAAAATATTGCTGGATGTAATATATGACATTTTCCTCCCTATGCTCTCGTCTAGGACTTTTATGGTGCCATGTCTTATATTTAAGTGTTTTATCTATCTTGAGTTTATTTTTGTTTATGGCATAAGTTTATGGTATAGTTTTATTTTATTTTATTTTATTTTTTTGCATGTAGCTGTCCAGGTCTCCCAACATCATTTGTTAAAGAGGCAAGTTTTACTCCATTTTATGCTTCTGCCAACTTTGTTGAATATTAATTGACCATAAAGTCTTGGTTTTATTTCTGGATTCTCTATTCTGTTCCACTGATCTATTTATTTGTTCTTATGACAGTACTAGATTATTTTGATTACAGTAGACTTGTAATACAATTTGCTTTCAGGCATGGTGATCTCTCCGACTTTGTTCTTTCTCAGAATTGCTGTGGCTGTTTGGGGTCATCTAGGGTTCCATATAAATATTTGAAATATTTGTTCTATATCTGTAAAATATGTCATTAGTACTTTAATAGGGATTGCATTAAATCTATAAATTGTTTTGGGTAGTATGGACATTTTGATGATGTTAATTCTTCCAATTCATGAAAAGAATACAAGCTTCCATTTGTTTGTGTCTTCCTTAATTTCTTTCTTGAGTGTTGTGCACTTTCTGAGTACAGGTCTTTTACCTCCTTGGTTAGGTTTATTCCTAGGCATTTTATTTTTCTTGTTGCTATACCAAATGTTTTTTTTTTCCCAATTTCTCTTTCTGATATTTCATTGTTGCTGTACAAAAATGCCTTCAATTTCTGAATATTGACTTTGTATCCCGCTATTTTGCCAGATTCACTTATTAGGTTGAGGAGTTTTTGGGTGGAGTCTATAGGGTTTTCTATATACACTATCATGTCATCTGCAAACAATGACAGTTTTGCTTCCTCCTTTCCAATTTGGATCTCTTTTTATTTCTTTTTCTTGTCTGATTGCTGTGGCTAGGACTTCCAATACTATGTTGAATAGAAGTGGTGAAAGCGAACATCCTTGCCTTGTTTCTGCTCCTAGTGGAAAACCTTTTAGTTTTTGCCCATTGACTATGATGTTGGCTGTAGGTGTTTCACATATGGCCTTTAGTATTTTGAGGTGAACTCCCTCTAATCCCACTTTGTTCAGTGTTTTTATCATAAATGGGTGCTGTACCTTATCAAATGCTTTTTCCACATCTATTGATATGATCATGTGATTTTTGTCTTTCCTTTTATTTACAGGTTGTATAACATTTATTCATTCGTGAATATTGTACCATCCTTGCATCCCTGTAATGAATCTCACTTGATCATGGTATATGATCTTTTTAATCTATTGCTGTATGTGGTTTGCAAATATTTTGTTCAGGATTTTAACATCTATGTTCATCAGCAATACTGGCCTATAGTTTTCTTTCTTTGTTGTGTCTTAATCTGGTCTTGGGTTTAGGATGATGTTCACTTTGTAAAATATTTTGGGAGCCTTCCCTTTTCTTGGATTTTTTTGATGAGTCTGTGAAAGATAGGGGTTAGCTCTTTCTTAAATGTTTTGTAAAATTCTCATGTGAAACTGTCCAGACCAGGGCTGGGAGTTTTTTATTATTGCCTTGACTTTGTCAGCTGTTATCATTTATTCAGGCTTCCTGCTTTTTCTTCATTCAGTTTTAGAAGATTCTATTTTTCTCAAAATTTGTCCATTTACCTAGGTTTTCAAATTCCTTCGCATATAATTCTTCATAGTAATTTCTTACAATGCCTTGTATTTCTGTGGTATCTGTAGTAATCTCTCCTCTTTCATTTCTGATTTTATTTGGGTCCTCTCTTTTTTTCTTGATGTTTGCTTAAAGGCTTGTGAGTTTGGTTTATCTTTTCAAAGACCAAGCTCCTGGATTTATTGATCCTCAGAATTGTTCTTTTAGTCTCCATGTCACTTAATTCTGCTCTGATCTTAGTTATTTCCTTCCTTCTACTCACTCTGGGCTTTGTTTGTGGTTGTTCCTCCAGTTCTTGTAGATGTGGTGTTAGGTTGTTTATATGAAATGTTTCTATCTTTTTTAGGTATGTCTGTATTGCTATGAACTTCTCTCTCAGGACTGCTTTTGCTGTGTCCCATAAGTTTTGGACTATTGTGAGTTCATTTTCATTTATTTCCAGAAACTTTTTTATTTATTCATTGATCTCATTCTTAATCCATTCACTGTTTAATAGCATACTATTTAATCCCCATGAACTTGAGTGTTTTTGTGTTTTTTCCTTGAGGTTGGTTTCTAGTTTCAGGACCTCATGGTCTGAGAAGATGCTTGATAGGATTTCAATTTTCTTGAATTTGTTGAGGCTTGATTTGTGTCCTATCATGCAATCTATCTTTGGAAATGTTCTATGTGCATTTGAAAAGAATGTGTATTTTGCTTCTTTGGGATGAAAGGTTATAAGACCATTTGATGTAGGGCTTTGTTCAATGACACAATATTCTTCTTGATATTTTGTTTGGAAGATTCATCCATTGTTTACAGTGGGGAGTCAAAATCCCCTAGTATAAATGTGTTGCTGTCTATATCTTTCTTGAAGTCCTCCAATATTTTCGTTATACATGTAAGTGCTCTTATATTGGGCAAACATACGTTTATAATGTTTATGTCTTCTTGATGGATATTTCCTTTGAGTATTATGAAGATTTCTTCTGTGTCTCCTTCTATGGTCTTTATTTGAAGTCTATTTTGTCTGATGTAAGTATTGCTACCCTAGCTTTATTTTACTGTCCATTCATTTGGAATATTTTTCCCAACCCTTCACTTTCTTCGTGGTCTTTTGTTCTGAGGTGGGTCTCTTGTAGGCAGCATATGCATAGGTCATGTTTTCTTATCCATTCAGCTCTCTATGTCTTTTGATTGGAGCATTTACTCCATTTACATTTAAGGTTATTATTGATAGGTACTTATTCATTTTTTTGCCTTTGTAGCTGTGTTCCTCTGTCATTCTTTTTCTTCTTCTTCTTCTTAAAGCAGTCTCTTTAGCATATCTTGCCGTGCTGGTTTAGGTGGAGTTGTATTTTTTTAGTTTTCTTTTGTCTGGGAAGCTCCTTATTTCCCCTTCCATTTTAATTGAGAGCCTTGCTGGGTTCAATAGTATTTTTTGCAGGCCTTTGCTTTTCATTACTTAGAATATTTCTTGCTGTTCCCTTGTGGCTTGGAGCGTTTCCATTGAGAAGTCAGCTGCTAGCCTTATCAGGGCTCCCTTGTATGTTACTTCCTGTTTCTCCCTTGTGGTCTAGAAGATTCTCTTTGTCTTGCAATTTTGCAATTTTAGTGATGATGTGTCTTGGAGTGGGTCTCTTTGGGTTCCTCTTGATTGGGACCCTCTGTGTTTCCTGGATTTGTGTGACTTTTTCTCTCATCAAATTAGGGAAGTTTTTCATCCTTACTTGTTCAAACAGGATTTCTATCCCTTGCTCTTCTTCTCCTTCTGGTATCTCCATTATATGGATGTTATTATGTTTCACGTTGCCCTGCAGTTCCCTTAACACCTCTTCATTCTTTCTGAGTCATTTTTCCTTTCTTGCTCCTCCTGAGAGTTTTTTATTTTTTTCTAATTTGTCCTCCAGCTTGCTGATTCAGTCCTCTGCTTCATTTAGCCTGTATTTGATTCCTTCCACTGTGTTCTTCAATTCAGAAAGTGTAGTCTTCATTTCCTCTTGGCTCTTGTTGATATTTTCTATTTTCTTTTTCATGTTGATATAGTTTGCAGTGAGTTCATCATAGTTTCCCTGTACTTTTTAGTAATTCTCACAGATCTCATTGAGCTTCCTTATAACCATTGTTTTGAACTCAGTATCTGATAGTTGACTTGCCTCTATTTCATTTAGCATTCATTCTGAGGATTCCTCCTTTCCTTTTATTTGGGGTTCGTGTCTTTGTCTCTTGTTGTTTATGACACTGTTTTTGTTAGCATCTGCTTCTGTTCTGACTCCTTGAGTTTGTGGTATGAACTTCTATAGTAGGAGACCTGTGAAATTCAATGGTTCATTGTCCTTGATCTCCTGCACTTGCTCTCAGGATTCCCTTTATGCCCTTTATATTGGCTCTCTGGATGTAATTGTGTTTTGGTTGTTGTTGGTTCATTCTTTGGTGGGCTTTCCCTCCAGCTGCTTGACTTAGGGTCCCTTTGGCCACCACGTCTTGTATGCTGTTGTGCCGGTGCAAACGGGTTGTGCCAAAGCTTTTCTTCTGTCTGACTCAGGTTATAAGGCTTCTCTCTCGCTATCAGTCAGTTGTTTGTTCCTGGTGGTTTCTCCATACTTGAGTTGTAATTCCAGATTGGCCTTGGCAGGAGGTTAAGTGTGACTTTCATTCACTCCTCCACCATCTTTCTCTAGTTGTATAATCCATATTTCATTTGAATGAATTAATAAATGAATTTATCATATATTTTCACAAATTTATGCCTCAGTTTATGTTTTACTCACCACTAGGACCACTCTTTCTCCCTACTTTTTCCAACTTTAAATTCCTATTTATCAGTTAAAAGTCAATTCATTTCATTATATTTTTCTCTAACACCAGTGGTAAAGTTAAGCATTCCTTTCATTCTGTATTCATAGTATAAGCTTTATTGAAGAGTTTGTTATAAATAATTGACTGTTTACCTGTCTCCACCCAATGAACAGTGAAATCCACAATGATTGGGTGATAAAAAAGGTCTTATTGAACATTGTGACAGGTAGAATTATTACTGGTCAAGTGACTAAATTTGAAAAATATTACCATGGGTCTGTTATGTGTTAGGAGTCTGTGTTCTGTGTTAGGAGTCTGTGCTACTAAAATTAATTTAGTTATGTTATCTCACTTGTTTCAATGTTGCAATAAAAAATGTAACCCTATTGTTTTTCATATTTTAAAGAGAAACAATAAAATACTTTTCATAAATTTCTTCTTAGAGATGTAAAAGAGATAATTACAGGAATGGTTATGATATGTCTATATCCTTATAAATATCCTTTGAGGAAGACAAAGCTGCAAATTGTTATGAGATGCTGTACAGAGTTATTCCAGTTGGGGGAAAAATAAAATACTCAGTATCAGGATAATCCAGATTTGTTGAGAATAGAAATCTAGAATTTTGTTGTTTGGGGCCTCATTGTTTTGGACAAAATTCTGAGCAATCTTTTGGATTCACCTAATTTACATTAAAAACCTAACTTCCATTACATTCCCAAGGAAATATAAAAATCACAACTCTGACTCAAGTCTTAAATATTAAAACCCAGAGATAGAAATCAACATAGCATTATTTGTTGCTATAAGAAATGAAATATCCTGAGGGATTACAGGCTTAAATACTAAAAGAAATGGCATTGGCATTTAGGGAAATAAAACTGGTAAATATCTGAGGATCATAGACAGTCATGCTGAAACTGTTCTCCTTCACTGAAAAATACATGCAATTGTAAACACTCCTGTAGAATATCAACTATAATACCACCACCAAGAACAACAAAAACAACTAAATTATTGCAGGAGGAAAAGCAAGTATACAAATTTACCAGATTAAAAAATGTTAAATGAAATAAGTCAGATGGAAAAAGTCAAGAATCATATGATTTCACTATGGATATAAAACTGAAAGCAAAATATGAACAAAGAATACAAACACACACATACACACTCAAACAAACCCTCATAGACACAAACAACAATATGGTGGTTGCCAGAGGTAAGAAGGGTAAATAAAGGATAAAGAGGGTAAAGGGGATCAAATATACGGTGATGGAAGAAGATTTGACTCTGGGTGGTGAACACACAATACAATATACAGATGATGTATTATAGAATTATACACTTGAAACATATAATTTTATTAATCAATGTCAGTCAGATAAATTTAACTTACTTTTTTTAAAAATCAAAGACCATATATCAAATAACAAAAAAAAAATAAAAATAAAGTTTAAAGAATCTAGATTTATCTCAGTTTTATAGACCAGTTCTAGTAAACAAAGAAGCATGATCTCATCTTCATCCAGCAGTTGTTCTTCATCCAGCAATTGTTCTGTTCTAGGAGCTTTGGTTCACAAGCCAGTGCTCAATCCATTGAACCACACTCACCAGGGTTAAAATATTTTAAGTATTTCAAGAATCTTACCTGTTGTTGGATTTTGATGCTGAAAAACCACTTTGCAGAGCAAGCAACCATTCAAACCTTTTTATCATTTCCATCCTTAGGTTATAAACTAAATAATGTACAGATTATTCTATAAAATGCTGGTAAAACAACTTATCCTTTGCCATTTATCTTTATTCCTTCTTCTGCAGCCCTAGCACTAGGAGTGTGGTGTTCTGGAATATGACCTCTCTGAGAATAGGGCTATTTCATTATTTTTGTGTCTTCTTCTGTGCCTAGGATGGTGTTTGGCAAGTCACAGTCGTGCAATGACAAAGGGCCCAGTTGAAAGCACCAGTTTTAGCTCCTTCTTGCCTGAAAGGTTTCTTTAGAGAAAGAAGCTGATAGTCTTATGGGAACTCCTTTGTAGGTAACTGATTCCTTTTCTCTTGCTGCTTTTAAAATTCTCTCCTTATCTTTAATCTTACGTAATGTAATTATGATGTGTCTTGGTGTGTGCTTCTTTGGGTCCCACTTCTTTGGGACTTTCTGAGCTTCCTGGACTTCCTGGAAGTCTATTTCCTTAGCCAGATTAAGGAAGTTCTCCTTCATTATTTTTTCAACTAAGTTTTCAATTACTTGGTCTTCCTTTTCTCCTTCTGTCACTTCTATGATTCAGATATTGGACCATTTAAAGTTGTTCCATAGGTTCCTAAGCCTCTTCTCACTTTTTTTTAATTCTTGTTTCTTCATTCTGTTCTGGTTGAATGTTTGTTTCTTCCTTCTGCTCCAAATTGTTGATTTGAGTCCCGGTTTCCCTCCCATCACTGTTGGATCCCTGTGCATTTTCCTTTATTTCACTATGCATAGCCTTCACTTCTTCCCCTATTTTGCAACTATGCTCAAACATTTCTGTGATCATCCTGATGACTGGAGTTTTGAACTGTACATCTGATAGGGGACTGGAAAGAAGTATTCAAAGGCATGAAAGACAAAGACCTACATCCAAGATTACTCTATCCAGCAAAGCTATGGGAATGCAGAGTTTAGAATGGGAAGACAGATAAAGTGCTTCCCAGATAAGGTAAAGTTAAAGGAGTTCATCATCACCAAGCCCTTATTGTATGAAATATTGAAGAGACTTATCTAAGAAAAAGATTATAATAAAAAATATGAGCAGTAAAATGACAACAAACTCACAACTATTAACAACTGAACCTAAAAACAAAAAGCTAAGCAAACAACTAAAACAGGAACAGAATCACAGAAATGGAGATAACATGGAGGGTTATCAGTGGGGGGGTA
>PVJI01015431.1:0-40119 GCA_004026765.1 Micronycteris hirsuta | reverse complement strand
GAGCAACCGGACAAGGAGATTAAAGAGACCACACCACTGAACCCCACAGAATTCCTACCATAGGAGTTCACCCTAAAAAGATGGCTAGCAAAGTGAAACATCAGGAAATGCAGAAACAAACAAAAAGAATCATCTAAAATGGGAAGACAAAAAAAGAACATGCAACCAAAAGGAATGGAAGACTCCCCACTAAAAGAGCTAAATAAAATGGAGGTAACCAAACTATGAGATATAGAGTTTAAAATGATGGCTGTAAAGATGCTCAAGGAACTCACAGACAGCTACAAGGAACTGAGTGTGAACTATATCCGCATGAAAAAGGAAATAGAAACTATTAAGAAAAACCAGGAAGAAAAGAATGATAAAATGTCAGAAATAAAAAACACACTGGAAGGAATTACAAGCAGTCTGGATGAAGCAGAGGATAAAATCAGCAAGCTGGAGGACAAGGTAGAAAAAAAAAAACACCCAGAAAGAGCAAGAAAAGGAAAAGAGACTCAAAAGGATGAAGAGGTGGTAAGGGAGCTGCAAGACAACATGAAACGTAATAACATCCATATAATAGGAATACCAGAAGGAGAAGAAAAAGAACAAGGGATAGAAAACCTGTTTGAAAAAGTAATGATGGAAAACTTCCCTAATTTGATGAGAGAAAAAGTCACACAAATCGAGGAAATACAGAGAATCCAAATCAAGAGGAACCCAAAAAGTCCCACTCCAAGACACATGATAATTAAAATGGCAAAATTCCAAGACAAAGAGAAAATCTTAAAGGCAGCAAGGGAGAAACAGGATGTAAAATACAAAGGAACCCCGACAAGGCTAGCAGCTGACTTCACAATGGAAACACTCCCAGCCAGAAGGGAATGACAAGAAATATTCCAAGTAATGAGAACCGGAGGCCTGCAACCAAAACTACTTTATCCAGCAAGACTCTAGATTAAGATGGAAGGTCAGATAAGGAGCTTCCCAGACAAAAGAAGTCTAAAAGAATACACCTCCACCAAACCAGTTCTGCAAGAGATGCTAAAGGGACTCCTTTAAGAAAAGGAAGGAAAAGAGTGAGAGAGAGAGGAACACAGGTACGAAAAAATGTCAATGAATAAGTACCTATCGATAATAATCTTAAATGTAAATGGATTAAATGCTCCAATCAAAAGACATAGAATAGCTGAATGGATAAGAAAGCATGACCCACACATATGCTGCCTACAAGAGACCTACCTCAGGCAAAAAGATTTACACAAACTGAAAGTGAAGGGTTGGAAACAAGTTTTCCAAGCAAATGGACAGAGAAAAAAAGCAAGGATAGCAATACTCATATCAAAAAAAAAAAAAAATAGACTTCAAAAAAAGGGCCATAAAAAGAGACTAAAAGGTCATTTCATAATACTCAAGGAAAGAACCCATCAAGAAGACATAATCATTGTAAATATATATGCACCCAAAGGAACAAAGGAACATTCAAATACATAAAGAAAATCTTGGAGGACTTCAAGAAAGACATTGACAGCAACACAATTATAGTATGGGACTTCAACATCCCACTGTCAAAAATGGACAAATCCTCCAAAAAAAATATCAACAAAGATGTTGCAGCATTGACCAATGCCCTAGATCAAATGAACTTAACTGATATATATAGAGCCTTTCATCCCAAAGAGGCAAAATACACATTATTTAAAAATGCACATGGGGTATTTTCAAAGATAGACCACATGATAGGACACAAAATAAGCCTCAACAAATTCAAGAAAATTAAAATCATATCAAGCCTTCTCTCCAACCACAAGGTACTGAAACTAGAAACCCATCTCAAGGAAAAAATTAAAAAACACTTATGGAGATTGAATAGCATGATATTAAAACAATGAGTGGGTCACGAATGAGATTAGGGAAGAAACCAAAAGTTTCTGGAAACAAATGAAAATGAACTAACAACCCAAAACTTATGGGACACAGCGAAGGCAGTCCTGAGAGGGAAGTTTATCAGAATACAGGCCTACCTAAATAAGATAGAAACATTTTAAATAAACAGCCTAACCCTACACATACAAGAACTCGAACAACAACAAAGACAGCCCAGAGCAAGTAGAAGGAAGGAAATAACCAAGATCAGAGCATAATTAAATGACATAGAAACTAAAAGCACAATTCTAAGGATCAATGAATCCAGAAGCAGGTTCTTTGAAAACATAAACAAAATCAACAAGCCTTTAAGCAGACTTATCAAGAAAAACAGAGAGGACCCAAATGAACACAATCAGAAATGAAGGAGGAGAGGTTACAACTGATACCACAGAAATACAAAGGATTGTAAGAAATTATTATGAAGAACTATATGCCAGGTAACTTGAAAACCTAGGTGAAATGGACAAATTTCTAGAAAAATATAATCTTCCAAAACTCAATGAAGAAGAAGCAGAAAGCCTGAACAGACCAAACAGCTGACAAAATTTAAGCAGTAAACAAAAAAATCCTGACACAAGACAGCCCTGGATCAGGTGGGTTCACAGGAGAATTCTACAAAACTTTTAAGGAAGAGCTAACCCCTATTCCTCACAGACTATTTAAAAAAATCAAAGAAGATGGAAGACTGCCAAACTCTTTTAATGAAGCCAGCATCATCCTAATCCCAAAACCAGATAAAGACATGACAGAGAAAGAAAACTTCAGTCCAATGTTGCTGATGAATATAGATGCAAAAATTGTCAACAAAATATTGGCAAACCACATCCAGCAATACATTAAAAAGATCATACACCATGACCAAGTGGGATTCATCCCAGAGATCCAAGGATGGTACAATATTTGCTAATCAATAAATGTAATACATCACATAAACAAAAGCAAAGACAAAATCAGATGATCATATCAACAGATGCAGAAAAAGCATTTGATAAGGTACAGCACCCATTTATGATAAAAACACTCAGCAAAGTGGGAAGAGAAGGGGCATTCCTTAACATAAGGCCATATATGTGAGACCTACAGCCAACATAATACTCAATGGGCAAAATCTAAAATCTTTCCCATTAAAATCAGGAACAAGACAAGGTTGTCCACTTTCACTACTTATATTCAACATAGTATTGGAAGTCCTAGTCACAGCAATCAGACAAGAAAAGGAAATAAAAGGCATCCAAATTTGAAAAGAAGAAATAAAACTATCATTGCTTGCAGATGACATGATAGTGTACATAGAAAATCCTACAGACTCCACCAAAAAATTGCTCGACCAAAAAAATGAATTTGACAAAGCAGCAAGATCAATATTCAGAAATCAAAGGCATTTTTGTATACCAAAAATGAAATATCAGAAACAGAAATCAGGAAAAAAAATCCCATTTGATACAGGAAGAAGAAAAATAAAATAGATAGTAATAAACCTAACCAAGGAGGTAAAAGACCTGTACTCAGAAAATTACACAACACTGAAGAAAGAAATTAAGGAAGGCACAAACAAATGGAAACATATACCATGTTCAGGGATCAGAAGAATTAACATCATCAAAATGTCCATATTAACCAAAGGAATTTATAGATTAAATGCAATACCTTTTCAAACACCAATGGCATATTTCACAAATATTGAACAAACAGTTCAAAAATCTGTATGATACCATAAACAAGCCTGAAGAGCTGCAGCGATTTTGAGAAAGAACAAAGTAGGAAGGATCACAATACTTGATATCAAACTGTATTACAAGGCCACTGTAATCAAAACAGCCTGGTACTGGCATAAGAACAGATGCATAGACCAATGGAACAGAATAGAGAGCCCAGGAATACACACACCCAAGTCTCTACGGTCAATTAATATTCGACAAAGGGGGAAGCAGCATAAAATGGAGTAAAAACAGCCTCTCCAACAAATTGTGTTAGGAGCACTGGAGGGCTACATGCAAACAAATGAATCTCGAGCTCCAAGTTAAACCATACACAAAAATAAAGTCAAGGTGGATACAATATTTAAATATAAGTTGTGACACCATTAAAGTCCTAGAGGAGAACATACACAGGAAAATCTCAGACATTCCATGCATCAATATTTTCACTGATATGTCCCCTAGAGCAAGGGACATAAAGGAAAGAATAAACAAATGGAATCTCATCAAAATAAAAAGCTTCTGCATGGCTAAAGAAAACATTAGCAAAATGAAAAGGGAACCAACCATATGGGAAAATATATTTGCCAATGATACCTCAGACAAGGGTTTGATCTCCAAAATATATAAGAAACTCACATAACTCCAGTCCAGGAAGACAAACAATCCAATTAAAACATGGACAAAGGACTTGAACAGACACTTCAAGGAGGACATACAGAGGGCCCAGAGACATATGAAAATATGTTAAGTATCTCTAGCCATCACAGAGATGCAAATTAAAACCACAATGAGATATCACTTCACACCAGTGAGAATGGCCATCATAAACAAAGCAACAAACAACAAGTGTTGGGGAGGTTGGGGAGAAAAGGGAACCCTAGTGCACTATTGGTGGAATTGCAGACTGGTGCAACCACTATGAAAAACTGTATGCGATTTCATCAGAAAAGTAAAAATGGAACTGCCTTTTGACCCAGCAATTCCACTGCTGGGATTATATCCTAAGAACCCTGAAACACCAATTCAAAAGAACCTACACACCCCAATGTTTATAGCAGCACAATTTACAATATCCAAGTGCTGGAAGCAAACTAAATGACAATCAGTAAATGAATGGATCAAAAAATTATGGTACATTTATACAATGGAATACTACACAGCAGAAAGAAAGAAGGAGCTCCTGCCCTTTGCCACAGTATAGATGGAACTAGAGAGCATTATGCTAAGTTAAATAAGCCAGGCACTGAAAAACAAATACCATATGATTTCACCTTTAAAAGGAACCTAATCAACAAAATGAACAAGCCAGCAAAACATAACCAAAGACACTGAAATTGAGAACAGGCTGACCGTGACCAGAGGGGAGAGGGGAGGGGATAATGGGGGAAAAGAGTAAAGGGTTTACAGGAACAATTATAAAGGACACATGGACAAAAACGGGGGGGGGGGGGGGGGGAAAGGGGGGGGGGGGGGGGGGAAGGCTGGGATGGTGGGGAGGGATGGGGAAAAAAGCAGAAAACTGTGCTTGAACAACAACAAAAATGTTAAATAAATACATAAATAAAAAATAAAAATTTTAAATGTTAAAAAATATTACTATGAGCAATGTTCAGGATTTTGCTGCCCATGTTTTCTTCCACGCTTTTTATGGTTTGAGGTCTAATATTTCAGTCTTCGATCAATTTTTGAATTTATTCTTGTGTGTAGTGTAGAAAGGTGGTCTAATTTCATTTTTTTGCATGTATCTAATTTTCCCAACACTGTTTATTGAATTAACTATCTTTAGCTCACTGTGTTTGCTTCCTCTGTTGAATGTTAATTGACTACAAAGGTGTGGGTCTTTTTCTGGGCTATTTATTCTGTTTCATTGATATGTGTCTGTTTTTATGCCAGCACCATGCTATTTTTGATTACTATGGTCTTACAGTGTAATTTGATATTAGATTGCGTGATTCCTCTAACTTTGTTGTTTTCTCAGAATTCCTATTTCTATGTGGGTCCTTTTGTGTGTATCTCTCTAAAATGCCTTTTGTTCTAAAGGGAAGGGGTGGTGACACTAGATAAATGATGATAAAGAATCAAGACATTTTTTTTGCATGTCTGTATTTTGATTTTTGGTTCAGTTTGTTCATTAAATTCCACATATGAGTGAAATCATATGGTATTTGTCTTTCTCTGACTGGCTTATTTCACTTAGCATAATGTTCTCCAAGTCTATCCATACTGTTGCAAAGGGTAAAATTTTCTTCATTTTTGTGGCTGAGTAGTATTCTATTGTGTAAATATCCCATAGTTGTTTTATCCACTCACATACTGATGGACACTGGGCTGCCTCCAAATCTTGGCTATTGTAAATAATGCTGCAATAGGGGTGCTTATATTTCTTCAAATTAATGTTTCGGGTTTTTCAGTTAAGGCATTTCCATTTTTAATATTTTTACTTAACTCCATATGCTTTCTATAGTGACTGAACAAATCTGCATTCCTACTAAGACTGCAAAAGTCCCCTTTGTCTACATCCTCACCAGCATGTTGTTTTTTGATTTATTGATGATCACCATTCTGACATATGTGACTTGATATTTCATTGTGGTTTTAGTTTTGCATCTCTCTGATGATTAGTGATGCTAAGCATCTTTTCATTTGTCTATTGGGTATATGTATGTCCTCTTTGGAAGTGTATATTCAGGTCCTTTATTCATTTTTTTATTGGATTGTTTGTTTTTTGGTGTTAAGTTTTATAAGACTTGGATAGAAAGCTGCCTGACAGTTCTGGGGGGGAAGGTTAAGTGGGATGAATGGTAATGGGAAAAAAATACAATAAAAAGTAGATGAAAAAAAGTAAGTTTCTTAAAGAATTTAATTTTTTTTTAATTTACTGAATTTATTGGGGTGACAGTGGTCAACAGAATTATATAGGTTTTAGGTGCACAATTCTACAACATGTAATCCATACACTTTATTGTGTGTTCATCACTGCAAGTCATATCTTTGCCCATCACTATTCCCTCATACCTCTCTCCACCTCCTCTCAACCTCTCTCCCTATGGCGATCACCACACTGTTGTCCATGTTTATGAGTTTTTTTCTCTTAAAGTGTTTTTCAGATCATTTTTAATTATTCTTTGAATACAGTTGTCTCCATTTTCCCACCACCACTTTCCCCCACCCCACCACTCACCTTCTTCAATCCTACCCCGCTTTGGATTTTTCCATGGGTCCTTTATTCATGTTCCTTGATGACACTTTCCCTTCTTTCCACTGTTATCTCCCTCTTCCCTCCCCTCTGGTTAATGTAGTTTGTTCTTTATTTCAAGTCTCTGGTTATATTTTGTTTGCTTTTTTGTTTTGTTAATTATGTTCCACTTACAGGTGAGATCATATGGTATTTCTCTTGCACCACCTAGCTTACATCACTTAGCATAATGCTCTCCAGTTCCATTCATGCTGTCTTGAAGGATAGGAGCTCCTTCTTTCTTTCTGCTGAGTAGTATTCCTTGGTGTAAATGTACCACAGCTTTTTGATCCACTCATTTACTGATGGACTCTTAGGTTGCTTCTAGTACTTGGCTATTGTAAGTTGTGCTGCTATGAACATTGGGGTGCATAGGTTCTTTCGAATTAGTGTTTCAGGGTTCTTAGGATATGAACCCAGCAGTGAAATTGCTGGGTTAAAAGGCAGTTCCATTTTTAGTTTTCTGAGGAAATTCCATACTGTTTTCCACAGTGGCTGCACCAGTCCACATTCCCACCAACAGTGCACTAGGGTTCCCTTTTCTCCACAACCTCACTACCACTTATTGCTTGTTGATTTGTTTATGATGGCCATTCTCACCAATGTGAATTGGCATCTCATTGTGGTTTTAATTTCCATCTCTGTGATGGCTAGTGATGCTGAGCATCCTTTCAAATGTCTCTGGGCCCTCTGTATGTCTTCCTTGGAGAAGTGTCTGTTCAGGCCCTTTGCTCATTTTTTAATTGGATTGTTTGTCTTCCTGGAGTGGAGTCATGTGAGTTCTTTATATATTTTGGAGATCAAACCCTTGTCTGAGGTATCATTTGCAAATATATTTTCCCATACGTTTGGTTCCCTTTTTATTTTGCTGATGTTTTCTTTAGCCACACAGAAGTCTTTTAGTTTGTTGAAGTCCCATTTGTTTATTCTTTCCTTTATGTGCCTTGCTATAGGGGACATATCAGTGAAAATATTGTTGTGTGGAACATCTGAGATTTTTCTCCCTATGTTCTTTTCTAGGACTTTTATGGTGTCATGACTTATATTTAAGTATTCTATCGATCTTGAGTTATTTTTGTGCATGGTTTAATTTGGTGATCTAGTTTTATTTTGCATGTAGCTGTCCAGATCTCCCTCTTAAATTATTTTTTAAAAGACGGTCTCGTTGTTGATTTAATTTGCATCTGTGGGGGGAGGGGTGGGAGTGATGTGAACACAAATATAGGGTTCAGTTGATGTTGTGTATTTGTGTATCTGAAACCTGTATTATTTTGTCAATCAGTTTCACACCCAAAAATCCAAACTAATAAGTAAATAAATGATAAAAAATAAAAAGACTTTGGACTTCCTATATTAAGGACTACATGTAGGTTAGTATGTCATCTTCAAATATGATTTGTAGGAATAGATTGAGTATAAAGAGATTATATAGAAATTCTTATATGACAAACTTTGTGATATATTGAGCTACACTATCTGAAATTAAAGTATTTTCATTCTTACATATTGACTAAAACTATTGTAAAATAAAGTTTCTAGAGTATCTAAGATTTCTGTTTATAATAAGATTAATTCTCTCCCCAAAATACTTTTTACACATAGTGTATGTGAGAAGTGCTCTGGACACAGGCAACTATTACACCAAAACACCAAATAAACAAGATAGATATGCTTATTACCCTCGCAAAGTTATACATTTTAATGTGTGTATAGGTCTGAAGAGAAAAAATATGGTTATACTTAATCAGTCTACTTTCCTAAATCACTGAGACTCATAAATCCCTCAGTACTATAAAAAATGTCATAAATCTGCAATAATAAAGAGCTCTGATTTTTACAATGATGAATCAGTCAAAAGAACATAATATTTAGTCAATAAACAATAAAAATGATCGATGTAACTGTATATGTAGATAACAAATAAAATACAAATCTGCAAATACTAAGAAGCAAATAAAGAATGTGAAAAATGAAGAGAGAGAATAAAGCATGTATGAGGATTCCCCCATGGAGGAAGCGATTTAAGTAATGTGTTTGGAAATTTATTTTTTAATGTTCTTTTTTATTTACCTTCCTAGGATATTGTGATTTTATTTCTTATTGATCAAATGGGAACCTCACAAGTAGCTGAAAGAGAGCAAATGCAATATATACATCCAATGAGAAGGGGAAATATCTTTTACTTCTCAACCATAAGTAAAAAAAAGAAAGAAAAAAAAAGAAAGAAGAAAGAAAGAAAGAAAGAAAGAAAGAAAGAAAGAAAGAAAGAAAGAAAGAAAGAAAGAAAGAAAAAAGAAAAGAAAAGACACGAAAAGAAAGCCAGGTAGAAGCCTAATTCAGTATGCATCGTTATTGAGTTGTGATTAACCATAGATCAAGTACAACTGAAAGATATTCTGATTAGTGCTTATTGAAGAGATGAGTCTCCACATAGGTGTATATCATTTCTGCACATAGGTGTATATCATTTCTGTAACTCAAATCTCAATTATAGAAATAACTTTTTTAAAACTTACATTTGAAAAATCTAGGAATACTTTCTGTAGTAATTCTTTCTAGGACTCAACTAATATAAACATCCCTGAATTCACATAATAATAGGATATGTTGCTGTACACATAAGGGATTCATTGTATAATAGATATTTTATTTTTTTATTTTAATTATATTTTTCCATTATCATTTGTCACCTATATAGGCTCTTCCACCTCTACCCAACCCCCTCCTCACTGCTATCATGACACTGTTGTCCATGTCCATAAGTTCTTGTTATTTTTTTGCTTGATTCCTCCACCCCATATTCCCCCCACCCAGAGCTATCAAGTTGCTTTCTATGAGTCTGTCTCTATTTTGTTTGTTAATTTAGTTTGTTCATTAGATTCCACATATGGGTGGAATCCTATAGTGTTTATGTTTCTCTGACTGACTTATTTCATTTAGCATAATGTTCTCCAGGTACATCCATGCTGCTACAAAAGGTAAGATTTCCTTCTTTTTTATTGCCAAGTAGTATTCCATTATGTGAATGTCCCATAGTTGTTTTATCCACTCATCTACTAATGGATATCTGGGCTGCTTCCGAATCTTGGCTATTGTAAATAATGCTGCAGTGTGCACAGGGGTGCTTATGTTTCTTCAAATTAGTATTTTGGGTTCCTTAGGACAAATTCCCAGAAGTAGAATCACTGGGTCAAAAGGCAGATCGATCTTTAATTTTTTTAGGAACTCTGTACTATTTTCCACAGTGGCTGCACCAGCCTGCATTCCCACAAATGTTGCAAAAGGGTTCCCCTTTCTCTACATCTTCACCAGCACTTGTTTGTTGATTTATTGATGATAGCCATTCTGACTGGTATAGTATTTTTAAATCAGGACTTAAAACATGTATTCAATTCTAATTAAAAGCTTACAAATGTTTTACTTGAACAACATAAAATTACATAAAATACGCAGCCAATTTAACAAAATACAAGTAATAAAAGAAATAAAGCAAGCAAGCCATATGGGTTAAAGTTCCTTGAGCAATCACTATATACTAAATACTGTGATTTTATTTAGTATGGACATACGTCTGTTGTGCCAGAGACACTCCTGGCTTTTGTGTGTTGCTCCAGCATAATAATAGTACCCCATACATTGTCAAATTTGTCACAGTTTAGATGATAAACTATTTAGCAATCTACATAATTCTTACCAGATAAGTATGGTGTGGCCATAATCATTCTCTTTTTTAAAATAAATAACCAAGGCATAGAGAGCATTTAACCTATGTCCACACAAGCGGTAAACTGGACTTCAAACCTTCAAACCTGAGGAACAATAAACCTTCCCGGGGCTACTCAGTGCTCCTCTAAGTAGCCATCACCTACTGACCGAGACACCAAAATGTACATGATGTAAAGAAGAGAATGTTTGTCTACTTTTCACCTAGAAAAAATTATTTTTTACTTACTAAGGGGATTCATGTTTCCACGAGTGGAGAATCGTAGCTCTGGACTTTCATGCATGTCAAAGAGCAAGGTCTCTCGCGTGATAAGCACAAGTCAGCACGTGTGGACCCATGTTCGTGGAAACAGGATTCCCTGTGGGGGAACCAGGCTAACATTTCTTAGAATCTTGCTGCTGCTGAAATCTCTCCCCTCCCTGGACTTATGCTAATGCCTGCCTGGGCTCGTTCTGGCAGTGTTTACAGTTCTGTGTGCCCTTTCAATTGCATATCCTCCTTTTGTTGTAACTTCCTCAATTCTACCCCCTGGCTTGAATTCAGGTACTGTGCATAGTTAGTGAAGACCATTCTAATGCACTCTGAGACAGGTAATAAAAGCCAGGGTAAGCTATGTGCAAGGCTTTTCCCGAGAAGTTAAGGGGAGAGTCTCGAGGTCCTGTATTTCTTTTCCTGCATATCTCTGAGTGAGATTCATTCACGCATTCGGTCACGGTCACCATGGATTTTGCGGGCCAAAATCCACGACAATTTACTATAAGGATTAGATTTGTAGCCATTTGTCTAGTTAATTATTCTGATGCAAAGAATAGTAATATTTCTCTCAACTTCCCAAAAGGCCAGTGGTTAAGTCTAGACTAGATCCTTATGTTAAGCTTTCAAGGTGCTAGGAACACAGAAGTGCTCTCACTTAGGTATTTATATACCAAATATGAATGGGCCAGAACCCAGCAGACATCTCTAGGTCATAAAACCCAAAGATGCTGCAACTTATCTGGACTTTAAGATAATATATTTATGTTCTAAATGGTTAAAGTGAAAACCTAGGATCATTTCCATCCTATTTCCAGGGAGGAAAAGGGGAGAGGAGGCAGTCGCCTCTCTTCTGTACTAACTAAGTAGAGAAAAGCCATTTTTATCCATTCTTCACTTATAGAGCTCCTGTCATGAATGCAGAGAATTGTTCCATTTGACTTTCATCATATCACTCATGAGGTACAGACTGAAACAAGGGAGACCAGCATAGTTACTATTAGGTGAAAGGTAATAACTCATATGTCTCACCCAGAGCACCTCATAAGTACAGGCGGGACAAAATGAATAAGGATGAATATTAAAAGCAACAATCCAAGAAGTGCAGTTCTAGAGTCTGATTGCCAAACCACACGTATTCTTTTCTTATAACTCTTTTAAAAATGGCATTAAGCTGGAATAAAAAATTACTGTGGTAATTGAACAAAAAGTAGAGATCAATTGAACACACATGAAGCAGAAATAAATATTAGAATAAGAAAAAATTTTAGTTAATAATTCATTTTAAATTAGGTTCCACTTATAGGTGAGATCATATGGTATTTGTCACCACCTGGCTTATTTCCCTTAACATAATGCTCTCCAGTTCCATCCATGCTGTCGCAAAGGGTATAAGCTCCTTCTTTCTCTCTGCTGCATAGTATTCCATTGTGTAAATGTACCATAATTTTTTGATCCACTCATTTACTGATGGGCACTTATGTTGCTTCCAGCACTTGGCTATTGTAAATTGTGCTGCTGTGAACATTGAGGTGCATAGGTTCTTCAGGATTGGTGTAGGGGGAATGGTAGGGGGTAAATGCAGACAACTGTACTTTAACAACAATAAAATAATTTAAAAAATAAATTAACATATTTTAATATCTTTGTATTGATTGTTTAAAATTTTAAAATATCAATTAGATGTTAAATCTTGGATTTTTTATATGTTTTTTTAAGTAAATAAAGCCACAGAAAATGAAATTAAAGTCAACTAAATTGAATAGTCATTAAATAAGAAAGAGTAAGTTATAAGTTTAGGAGAGATAAATTGTAAAGGTAAAATATAATGAATGTGACATCAAAGAATAATATGTACTAGGAAAACAAAGATATTGTAAATATTTTATTACACGAAGCAAATGTGATAAGAATTT
This sequence comes from Micronycteris hirsuta, assembly GCA_004026765.1. NCBI lineage: Eukaryota > Metazoa > Chordata > Mammalia > Chiroptera > Phyllostomidae > Micronycteris > Micronycteris hirsuta. The sequence goes on along the minus strand of PVJI01015431.1, from coordinate 27,381 downwards.
TAAATTCAAAAGAATATTTGTATTATTTGAATAATAATATCTATGTAAATTTATATAAGACATTTTAAGAAAGACAATTCATAAAATAAAAATAAAGAAACAGTTTTCTTCTTATATACCCCATTGCTTGCTGTTAAGTATATAAAAGTTTGGGATGTTTTTTTACATCTCTCATTTCTCCTTGTAGTATTTTTCCATGAATTTTCTTTTCTCCCTGAGATATTTGTGCTTGTTTTTTTTTCAGCAACCATATGATATAATTTTTATCCCTTTATAGTCAACATTATAATTCTTTATTGGGTCCTTATACTTCGTTTTGTTGTTGTCAGTCTGCTAGCATTTTAATGAACTGCTGGTTTTTATATCTTAATGGAGAGTTTAAGCTGTTTATGTGTATCAAAACATGTTTGAATGCACATTATCCATTTTACTGTTTACTGTTCAACATGCCTTTTTGTATTTACTTTTGCATTCTCCTACCATCTTGTATTTGTCACAAAAAACTTTGTTTTATTTCTCTTCTTTCTTATGTTTTGGAAGTTGTATGTTTCATCTCTCTTTTCCTAATGGTTGTTTTCAAATTCTATAACATTGCTGGGTTAATGGGTACCTGAATTTTTATTCATAACTTTCATTCAATTAGCTCTGCTCTCTTTTCTTTATCTATTATCATTTTTAAAGTTGATGTTATCTAGACTTCATATTAAAGTATTATATTTTTATGATCAATACATTTGATTTTATTGATTTTAAGAATGTTATTATTACTTCTTTGATGCAACTCACTACTCTTGAATTTATTTTGATATTTCATACTTTAATGAACATTACTAACATTTATCTTTTTCTAGAAATTCTTTTATACTAAATCTCTAATTGGTAAATTTTATGATAATTTAAATCTCCAAAATTGTCTTCATTGTGACCTCACACTTGAAAAGTATGTTGGGTATATAATTTCACATTTTAAATTAATTTTATTCATAACTTTGACAATATACAGGACATGGCAAAAAAATGGCCCTTTTTATTCCAAAATATTTTATTCCAAAATATTTTATTACAAAATCATAAGAATATAATTCTATGCCATAACAATGTCACACTCAAGCATACCAAATGACATTTTAGGTGAAATGTTCGAATTAAAACTATAAATATTACACCCATATTATTACCCTACCAACCACACTCAAGCAGGCGTCAAGTACTGCTGGAGCCTGTATTTCATCGCTTCATGTATATATCAACATACAGTTTTTATTTGGAAGCATTTTAGGTGTTCTCACTACTCTTTTGTGTTCTGACATTTCACCAAAGAATGTATTTATTTTTTAACATTACTTATAACTTCAGAGGGTCCTTCTAATTTATGGACATGTCTTATTTTAGTTTTAGGCACCTTCCCTCTTTGGTTTTCTTCAGTGTTAGCCTGATTTTCATCTCCTCTTTGGTTTTTGGAAGTTATGTTTGCTACCTGTTGTCATTTCTGGAACCATCTCACAGTTTCTTAAGTTCTATGTTTTCTATTTTACTAATCCTGTTGTTGACATTTGGGAGAAATTGTTCCTGTTGACATTACTGTGAATGAATTTTCTCTTCAACTGTGCCCATTGTGTTACTGAGATCTCTACGTTGTTGCTGCTGCTGCTATTTTTGTTGTTCAATTACAGCAGTTAAGGATCATGAGACAAACCTGGTGAAGCCCCTGGACATAATCATGAGATCCCCATAATCCAGCTCAAGGAGAATTCCCCGGGAGGGCAGCAGAAAATGTCCCTAGGATAATAACTGTGCTGTAGGCCTAAAAGAAAGGAATTCAGATAGGAGAAAACTGAGATTCCCAGAGGGAATGTTTTCAAGGGGGAAAAAAAAAGAGGATATCCCTTATGGGCTGAATTTTGACAACTCTGTCTCCAAACAAAAATTATGTTAAAATGCTAATCCCTGGTACCTCAGAAGGTGATCGTATTTGGAAAGAGAATTGCTGCAGACGTAGTTTGTTCAGATGATGTAACACCGAAGTAGAACGAGCTATTCATCCACGATGACAGGTGTCATTATGAGAAGAGGAGAGGGGCAGAGGCACATGCATATGACAGGTGGCGGGGGGGGCTGGGTAGGCGAATGCCACATGAGGAAGGTGGCAGGCATCGAAGCCCTGCAATGGCCAGTGAAGGGACGGAGCACTGTTGCAGACCACCAGGAGCTGAGCAGAGCAAGGCCGATTCTCCCCTACAGACTTCAGAGGGAACACGGCCCTGCTGACCCCTTGATTTCTACCTCCAGACTTCCAGACTCCGGACAATACATTTCTGTTATTTTAAATCATCCGGTTTGTGATAATTTGTTATGGCAACCCTAGGAAACTAATACACCCAACAAGTACACGACTGAAACAGACCATGTAGAAAAATTATGCTAAGAAGCTGTTGGAAGTTATGTAAAAAGTTAACTGGGTGCAAAAAAATGAATAAATGATAAAATAAGGCAACTTATAAGCTAAGCCAACAAGAAATAATAAAGAATAATAATCACTGCAATGCTAAAATGTTTAGCTATGACTATTTGCAAGGGCATAATAACAATCGCATTCTATTGAAGAAAAACAACTTAAGCACTGTAGGATGACAGGGAATCTAAAGATAATAGAACATGCAAGACCCACTTTGAACTGGTTTTGTCTTTCGGGCCCATCTCCTGAAAGCCTCTACCCTTCCACACACAACCCCCAAATCCAACCTCATTGTTTGCCTTGGTTTTTAGTTTCTGAAACTCTCCAAACTTTTTTTTTTTTTAATTTCTGGATCTTTTCCTATGCCCTTGACTATACCTGGAAATTTAACTCTCATTGAAATTAGGTCTCAGTTTCGATTCGGGGAAAGTTTCTCTGGAAACCTTCACTCATACCTTCTTACTTCTCTTCTGGGTAGAGGTTCCTCTCGACATGCTCACACCCCTGCCTAATACCCTTATCTGACCACTTGCTAGGCTTCATGTGCCTTCTTTTTATGTATATCCTCCAACTGTAATCCTCACAAGGGCAAGAAATGTGTCCATATTCTATGTCATGATGGGTTCTACATATTTTGTTTTCATTAAACAAATATATATTCTAGCAAGTTCTATAAGACACAGATGGTAGACAAGGCAAAAAAAATAAAAATAAAATACTACTTATATGACACTGTTTTCATGTAGTCATACTTCACTTCCAGTTCCAGATATGAGAATATTGTGGATTATTTGCAAATCTGCATAGTTCTAAGGGCCCTGAATCTTTCTTGAAATTTAATATCTAGTGATATGTTTAATTTTCATAAAAACCAAGGGGGACCGAATCGGGGAGGGAGATGGGGATTGTTGGGGTGGAGGGGAAAAGCAGAAAACTGTACTTGGACAACAATAAAATTTTAAAAATGGAAAAAATGTAATACAAAAAAAGAAGGTGACATATCCTTTATTCAGTGATCAGCAACCCTCATAGTTAGGAAGTTCTTTCTGATATCTAACCTAAATCTTCCCTACTGCAATTTCAAAACACTTCCTTTTCATCCTTAATGAATTAGAAATGGAGCTGGTACTCACTGTCACCTGCCTCTTATAATGTTCATGTTTAACTTTATTAGAATGTATACCCAAATATTCTCTCCTATATGTCATTTTATGCTACTTAGCTATTGTCTGCTTTATAACTCTGAAGAAATATTATTTGGTCTTTTTAGTACACTTTCTAGCTTTTCTATGAATTCCATATGCTATGGAGACCAACCTTAATGAGTCTGTAAAATACAAAAAAAAGAAAAAAAGATTGCTCCCTATATCTAATATTTTAACTTCTTACATAGATAACATCATAATCATATAGCAACTGCTAAAGGATACATTTTCTATGTCATTTCTAATTTTCAATCCGCAGTTCATTTATATACATGTATATACATTTGAAAATAATGCATACATTTTATTTTCTGATTTTAAACTATTACTGACAAAATATATCAACAATGATATTATCACATACACTCAAATCACTTTTAGAGTCTTATTTCTCAACTCACAGAGTAAATTATTTTTTAATTTTTCTTATAAACTACAACTAATTCATTTTGTTAATTATTCAAACATTGTGCCAAATACCTTTAAAAAGCACATATAGGAAACATCACTATCATTTTTCTTTCAGTTGATGATAATTAATATTTATGCATATATTCCTTTGAACAAAATATATGAAACAAAATGATACCTATTTTTGCACTTCTGTCAAGTTTTTTCAGTTTAGTAAATCAGATTTCAATTCAGATTGAGTTCTTAAAGTATCTGCTTGCCACCAGGGAGTGGTACCCCTGGGGATTCTGCAGAAATACTGAGAGATTGATAGAATAATAAAATGCTCTGAGGACCTCAGAACACATTTTATTATAGAAATAAAAATAAAAAGATAAACAAATCAAACCCATTTTGAAAAAAGAAATACAGTGTTGAGAATATATTTATATCTAAGCAAGTAAAATAGACTCTATTATCCAACATTCTGTAGAATCGCTATCGGGACAGTTAAAAAATTACTCAAAAGTGAAGAAAGAATGAAAATTCAGCTTCATTGACACATGTTTTCAATAATTACCATCTTCATTTTCCTTAACATTCTGAGAGTTTGTTGCTCATAGTTCAAATTCGTCCTTACTGTGGACATAGAATATTAAAGAAAAATATTTCAGAAACTGAAAACATTTTAATCATTTCAGTTTAAGGTCATTTCCACCAGAATCAACAAGAGTTTATTCACTTTAGTCATGAAATTAGTTTTCTATAGATTTACAGGTAATGTTGATATACTGGATTTGCATATTTAGGAATATGACTTTCTAAATATTTTAGTTTGTTTGGAATACATTCTGGGGACACATTTGTTTCCAGGATAAGACACATACATTCAATTCTTCTAAAGATACATTTTTATTAATTATAACTAATTTTTATTAACAATAAATAAACATTCTCTTTATCTGTATTTAATAAATACTTTGAGACACAATTAATACTATGATATTTTCCCAATTTTAAATGCAGTGTATCAAATAATTTTTAAGCTATGTCTCTGCAGAAAACACTGGCTAAAACAAGCCATTTTAAATGCTTATGCATTTTTAGATTACCAGGGACCTGGGTTTATTACAGCTCTCTGTTACTGCTCTGTTATTTTATCTTAGGGTATTAAAAAAAAACCTCATGAAAATTGCAGACTCTTAAATGTGCTTCCAGTCCTTGTGTATTTATCTGAAAGGCAGTTAACTCCTTCATACCTGCCGTAGTCCTTTTTCTGGTGAAGGCAGCTGACCTCCGCCCGCTTGCAAATTCAGACCTACATGCCCTCCCCTTTTCATGTTTTTGTTCCCGTGGATTATCCCTGCATACATGGTTAAGTTTGTTGTTGATCATACTGGTAGTTTGGTGACCTTTCATTCTTTGTTTCAGGTAGAATAAACCCCTGAGTATTTCCTGTAATTGAGGTCTTCTGGTGATGATTTCACTCTTGTGCGGGATATAACACTGAAACCACAGACAACAGGATGGTGGTTACCAGAGGGAAGGGGGAGGGGGAAGTAAAGCGGGGAGGGGGCCAATTGTATGGTGACGGAAGCTGATCTGGCATTGAGTGGTGGGCACGCAATGCAATATACAGGTCACGCATCATAGAAATGTACACTTGAAACCTATATGATTCTATTAACGAATGTGACCCCAATGCATTTAATTTAATAAATGAATAAGTAAATAAATATTAAAAACTATAGCAAACATTATTTTGAAAAAAACTGACTCCTTCGAATCGATCACTTTGGAAAGAAACAGGAACCAACAAACTCCAAGGAACAAAAGGTCAAATTCTGTCAAGGAAATGGGTTTGCTACTCTATGCTTTTAAAACTGACTCTTTAAAAGAGCCTGTTAGGTGGGGGAGCAAGTTAGTCGACGTGCCAAATGCAAAATCTGAGAGCTTCTGTAAGAGGCACCGTGATGGACTGAGGCTTCAACCAAAGCATATATAAAGGGAAAGGCACTGCAACCTGTACCTCTGCCTGACAGGGCGCCACTTTGAAAACGCTTGCAGCGCCCAGTGCGGCACTGACAGACATCAATGAGAGGTGTTGAATTGCTGGAAAACCCCATTTTATTAGTACTGTGGGATTTTACATAAATGCTGTTAATTTTCAAGATGTTGCTTAATATATTATTGCTGAATTAAAAAAATACTTTATCTTAAAGCTCATATCCACTTACATTACCTAGCTAATTTATCTACAGTTGGGATCATAGTTCTCATTTTTCAAAGTCACTGTCATTTTTGTCTCCACACACTTTGCTTTCCTCAAGATCTGTAATGCCATAAGATCTCCAAAGTTCCTTAGCACTTATGCATGTGTAAGTCGTGTAATTTCAGGGCAGAAAAACAAGCTGCAGCAGGTTCTGCCAGTTTCTCCTTTTTTCTGAACATTTATGTGTGCAACAGGTTAATGGGCTATATTTAGGATGATGTTCACTCTTAGATATTCAATATTAGTTCGTTCATTCGTCAGTTGTTTTGTTAATATCGATATTAATCAGGTTCTCATGAAAACATAAATGTCTTTAACAAAAGGCAATTGGAAAATTATGAGCTGTGACGGTTTGTGCTTGTACTCTCGAGAATAATTCCTTGTTTAATAAAGGTTATATGGATCACACATCAAGGATGTGATTGTGCTGGTTGTCCTAGTTCCCTTCCTGCTATGAAATGCAAATCCTGAGTAGCCCAAATGTTCAGGCCTCAGCAACCTGTGAATAAATATAAAGTCACATTTCCATATTTTAAAAAGGTTGTGTTTCCTCCTCATTATTGCTGCATCTCAAACTTCACAGCACAAAGGAGTGCTCTCCTTATTACTGGGAGTCTACAGATGCCCTGGCTGGTGTGGCTCAGGGGATCGAGTGCTGGCCTGGGAGTCAAAAGGTTGCAGTTAATTCTTTTTTTTTTTTTTTTAAGATTTTATCTATTTATTTTTAGAGAGGGGAAGGGAGGGAGAAAGAGAGAGAGAGAAACAGCAATGTGTGGTTGCCTCTCATGTGGCCCCCACTGGGGACCTGGCCTGCAACCCAGGCATGTGCCCTGACTGGGAATCAAACCTGCGACCCTTTGGTTCGCAGCCTGCGCTCAATCCACTGAGCTATGCCAGCCAGGGCTGCAGTTAATTCTTGATGAGGGCACAGGCCTGGGTGGTGAGCCAAGTCCCCAGCTGGGGACGTGCAAGAGGCAACTGATAGATGTTTCTCTCTCTCTCTTTCTCCTTCCTTCCCTTCTCTCTAAAAATAAATGAATACATCTTCAGGAAAAGAGAACAAAAGAGCGTGTCACTTGTTCTTACAAGGTAATATGCCCTTGTAGTTGCTGCTCCGGGTCTTCCTTTGCTGCTCCCCCAGCTTCCCCTGCCCATTGTCCCTTAAATCATCCTAAGGGGCCTATTTCTACCTGCCACTGAAGATTTTTAAGAGATAAGGAATATCCTTTCCAGATATGTTTGTTTATCTTGATACTCCAAAGTGCGCCCCCTCTGTGATACAAGAATAGTGCTGGGTTGCGAGCAGAGGCTCAAAAGTGGCTGTCTCAACTCTGAGTTAAAAGCATTTACAAGACGGGACCCAATAAAAACTGGAATTATCTTCTGGAGGGCAGGCCCCTTGTAGTACAGGCTTTCCTCACTAGGTGAGTGTTCTAGGAACCCACCTGTATCAGTGTACCAGCTGGAGCTGTTGTGAGAGGTTGTGTTCCATTTCTGTGAATTTTTTGAAGACCCTTTCAAAGTGCTTGCCCATTTCACGAACGCACCTGCCTACACCATGCTGAGTGTTCAGCAGTTTTTGACCAACAACGGCATGACCCCTGTCCCCCACCCTCCCTGTTCACCTGATCTCGGAGAGATCTTTTTTGTTTGTTTTCCAGGATGAAAAAAGTCCTCAAAGGAAACATTTTGCCAATGTAGAAGAGGTGAAACAAAAAATGGCAAAAGCACTAAAAGGCATCAAAATCGACAAGTTCAAAAACTGCTTTGAGCAGTGAGGAGAATGTCTCGACAGATGCATTGCATCAAATGGAGGGTTCTTTGAAGGTGACTGAATACACAATTTTTTATGAACAATTTCCATTTGGGGGGGTCTCCTCTCATATATTGGCTTATACCATAGTATTCGGGCCCAACATATCTAGAAATTACTCATGAAAGTTTTTCTTCCTTCTCTCAGCTGCCCACTTCTTCCAAGTAAAAATCAACAAAAACCACTTGTGACCTCGCTGCAGAAATATAGTCTCTCCATTCAAGCACACACAATAACGCATTTCTCTCACTTTCTCTCTCCACCTCATATACAAACAAAGCCAACTTCCTCAGACATATATCTCCAGCACATCCACACCTATCAATAAATGTATTACCTCTAGTATACATATTAACTTCTTTTTTTAATAAGAAGCAAATCAATTACTTTATTACAGTTGACTGCTTTCTTAAAAGAAATATCATAGAATATCAGACAGACAGGGAAGGAGCAGACCTGTGCAGAGCACATAACGGGGTCCACAGCACTGATTAACGTTTTCTCTAACAACTGACTAAGTTAAAAGCCCATTAGGGTGATTTGCTTAAAAGGAGGAAGCACCCTGTCCCAAATAACCTTTAAGTATCCACTTCTAAAGACAAAAGAAAGTATAACTTCTGTACGATGATATCGCCAAGGGTGCGTATCAAAATGACGCGCTGCAGTCTCACCCCTCGTGCCCCACTGCATGGCCTTGGGCAATCTGAAACAGTTTCATTTGCTATGTCTACCCCTGGTTTAAGTCAAGAAGTTATCAAACATGCGTTTACCCTTGAACTAGTACAATGCCAGTTTGAATCCTGTGTTGTAAATTGTTGTTGGCAGTACACTGTATCTAACAACTTGATTTTCTTTCGGTATTGCACTAGAGAAATAAAATGACATTCATCAAATATTTCTGCCTGTGTCAAACCCTGTGCTAATGGCTTCACGATGTTAAGAAAAATTCTCGGCATAATGAAAATGCAGATTTGCAGAACATGAACTTCGGAGGTATGAAACATTGGAACTTGTCAGCACATAGGAAGTAGGGACAAAACATATAGGGTAACCATGGTAACCAATAGAAAAACAGCATGAATGTGAACTGGTGATTGTTGCCTCTAACTCAACCAAGTGCACTGCCAGACCACTTACTAAGTCTAAATATCGACTGTGGACCTTCTGTGATTGCTTTCTACTTAAGATTTTATTTATTTATTTTTAGAGAGAGGGGAAGGGAGAAAGAAAGAGAAGGAGAGAAACAGCAATGTGTGGTTGCCTCTCACATGGCCCCCACTGGGGACCTGGCCTGCAACCCAGGCATGTGCCCTGACTGTGCTTTCTATTTAAAAAGTCCCAAACAAGGTCTCCTCCTTGAAGCACCATCTCACAGGGCCTCACCTGGAAATACTGCTTTCAGTTTGCCCCGCAGATCACTGATGGGACTTTTTAAAGTATTTCTCTCTGTATGTTTTATTTTAGATAGGTTCTATTTCTGTTTTCAAGTTCACCAGCCTTTTCTTCTACATGTCTAATTTGCCATTAATTATATCTGGTATATGTTTTATCTCATGCATGGTACTCATTCCTCTTTAAAAGTTCAATTTGAATGATATTTAAACCTTCTAGTTCTCTACTTAAAGTGTTCAATCATTCCTTTGCCTTCTTGAACATATAAAATACAGTTGCTTCAAAGACCATGGCTGCTAATGCTATTATAGTTAATGGTTTTAATTGACAAGTGTTGTCCATGTGAGGGTTATAATTTTTTTGCTTTTTTGTTGTTGCATGCCTGTAACTTTACATTGGATGTTAGTAAAAATTTTGCTTTGTTATGTGCTGGATATTTCTGCATACCTACAAATATTTTTGAGCTTTATTATGAGATATGCTTAAGTTACTTGGAAATGGTATAATGTTTCATTATACTGTTGAGGGACTTGCTTTTAATTTTTTTTTGGATGGGAATATAGCAGCACTTATTTGAGATTTCACTTTTTCTCACTACTGAGTACTCTACAGCATGCCCCATGAATTATGAAATTCCCCACTCTTACTTCTAGAAAAACTCACTATTTCTAGCCATGTGTGAGTTCTGGTGCTTGTTTCCTCTAATCCTTTTGGGCAATTCTCTCCCGCTTTGGACAGTTTCCTCACAAGTGTCCTGATCAGTCCTCAACTGAACAATCATGTGGTATTTGCGTATATGGAGTTCTCTCTCTTCACCTCCCTCCTTCGCAGTGCTCTGCCTGGCAAGCTCTGGCCACCTTGGCCTTCCCAGACTCCCAGCTCTGCTCTCATACTCAGGACAAGAGGTAGGCCCCATATCATTTACTTTCTCTGTGCAAACCTCTCATATCTCTCTTCAGGCAGTAACCTGAGCAATGGTAGTATTCATCTCACTTATATTTCACCTCTGAGAGACCAGGGATCTTTGTTGCCTATTTTCAATATCTTAAAAACCATTGTGTCATGTATTTTTATTGTTTTTTAATTGTCACCCCAAATGCATATATTGAAGTCCTAGCAGTCAAGGTGGCTGTATTCGGATACAGAATTTATAAGGAACTATTTAAGGTTAAATGAGGTCTTAAGAGTTGTGGCCTGATCTGACCATATTAGCGTCCTTATAAGAAGAAACACCTGAATGCTGTGTCTCTCTCTTCCCTCCCCTCCCCTTCCATTCCCCTTCTCTCTCTCTCTCTCTCTGTCACTCTCTCTCTCCACTCATTCCCCCACAAGTGCAGAGGAATGTCCACATGATAACACATGGAGAAGAGGGCCATCTACAAGCCAGAAAGAGAGCAAAGAGAGCCTTTGTCCAAAACTAAGTCTGCTGATATCTTAGTCTTAGACTTCTGGCATGCAGAATTGTAAGAAAATTTAGTTTTGTTGTTTAAAACATTCCGTTACCACAGCACAAGCAGACTAATATAAGCAAGTAGATGAACCCTTTCCCTGTTAGTCTCTCTTGGCTGGAAGCAGACACCTAGATTTAGTCATTCCAATCATGCACCTAGCACACATAACTCAGAGGCTTTAGTGATACAGAGAACATGCATGGAAATTCTATCAGCATCAGCCAGGTCCATTAGTGTTAACACTAGTACCCCTCACCAAATATTTAATCATGGTGCAGCGCTAAGTGCTTTGATTTCATTATACCATTTGTTTCTCTTCAAAAATCTACAGAGAAATCCAGAATTTCTTCTATTCAGAATAACACCAACTCTTTCTGGACTCCTAAACCACCACAGGCAGTGGTGAGCAGGGATCCTGAGAGTTTTGAGTGCTATAGTCACATGTTAAAATCCTTATGCTTGTTCTTATTCCTCTCTTGACACCAAAATTCTTCCTTGAAACATATGCATATGGACTAGTCTCATTAGGTGTAGAATTTCACCAAAGAATTGCAATTTATAAAGAGTCAAATGACTATGTTAGAACTAAAAATGTGTATTTGGAATTAGGACCTCACAGGTAGACTAACGGCAAAGCAGGGCATTAGTAAAACAGAAGTCAGATCCATAGAAAATATTGAAGCAGCAGTAAAGAGAGGAAAAAAAGAACAGAAAATATAAAGTTACATGAAACTCGGAGGACATAATAAAAGTTCTATGTGTATGTAGAAGTGAAAGAGAGTGGATCAGAAGAAACAGAGAAAATGTCTGAAAATGATCCAAAAAATCATGAAAGACATCAAGATCAAGCCACTGATCCAAAAACCTCTGAGAGTCCCAAGAAAAATAAATACAAAGGAAACCACTCTAAAATACATCAGAGTAAAACTTCTGAAAAACAAAAGCACAAAGGAAACGCTAAAGCACCGGGAGAAAGGGATGCCTACCTTCAAAGGAGTAACAAGAAGACAGCAAGTTTCACAGTCGAGATTATGACAGCGGATAGATAATGGAGTGACATTTTATACCGCAGAAAGAAAATAGTTGCCAATCTAAAAGTCCATGATCAATAATACAATCTCCAAAACTACAGGTAAAATGAATATATTTTTAGACAAATGAAAAGTTAAGTAATTTTTGCCGGGAAACATGCACTTGAAAACAAACAAAAACCCACTAAGGTAATTCTGCAGACAGAAAGAAAATGAGCTCAAAGAAAGCAAGGAAATAGAGAAAGGAAGGAAGAGCATAACTAATGGTAAACAAGTAAATATAGAAAATATCAATAGGCATGCCTTGGTCATACTTATTTATATACCGCACCTCTGTTCTGGAATGAGCACCCATATGTCAAACTTTAACTCAACACCTCCTGTTTTAAATCTAATACACACCTCCACCCTAATATGTACACAATGGAACCATGGTCTTCTCTCCAAAACTATGGCTTTAGTTGTCTATTTGGCCCTATCCCGGGGGGTACCTGTCTTTGCTTGCTCTGCTCCAGCCAGTGTTCTGCAGTCACAGCGTTCTCTCTGTATTTCTTCAGACCCTCAGGACTGTGCCTGGCTCAGAGCCTTTGCAACTGCTCTTTCCTCCACCTAGGATGCTCTTTCCCCAGAAACATGCATAGCTGCCTGTGTCGACTCTCATTTTCTTGAAATCTATTCTTAGATATCTTCCTATCAGTCATGCTTCCCAACCATATCATTTTTAACAGCAAAAACATCCAGCACTCCCCATCTTTGTTCTCTTATTTATACCTATAACTTTTACTTGTTTTGTTTTTTGTTCTTCCCTATGAAACCTGTTTTAGGTAGGTGGGTATTTGACATTTATCTTACTGAATTAGAGTATCCACGTTATGAAAATATAGCCAATCGTACTTGTTCAGTGAAAAGAAATCCTTAGCAATACTTGAAAATATTATTTTTATAATACATAATTTACAAATGTAGAAAACAAAGTAAATAGTGTTATCAGGTTCGCCGGCAAATAACTATAGAAATCAGAAGTAACATTCCAAATAGTACAACTCAGAGTCCTTTTTTCTTACCATTGGACTATACATATTATCTTTCCAAATCTCAAACTACTGACAGAGAGAATTTAATCAGTTCTTGCTTTCCAGCTGAGGACAAACTGCGCTAATGTACACAGGGAGTTTTTAAGACAGCCATGTAATTCTTTTAATACATCTTAGCTATTCTCTTAAACTATTTCTGTTGAAATTTGTGTCTACTCATTGGGGCCTCTTAAGGGGAGAAGCAATAAAGGTCTTTGAGAGACTTCCTAGCCTCAAGCGGCAATCAGAATATTCACTGGGATTTTTGAACTTAAAACATTAACTAAAGGAGTCTAAAATCATATGTAAAATGTCTTTGGAAATATAGTGGTCACATTTCCCACAGGAGAAGCAAAGAGAGATGGCCTTCAAAGAGAAAGCTAAAAATGCAGCCAACTCTGGGGAAGGTGGAAGTGTGGGAGAACACTGACTGTGGTTCGCTTTTTGTCTTACTGATTTTTAGCAGAAATTCAGAAAGACTTTTCACATAATGTAACCTAATTGTTTTCAGGGTTCTCTATTTTTTAAAATATTTGTTTTGATATGAAATCTATTTATTTCCACGGCTTAAATAAAAATGTAATTTTGTGTGCATATAAAAGGAATTATATAAACATAATTTTGTGTTTATATGTGAAAGTCAAATACCATTCCTTAAATTGTTTATATTTTCACAGTGATTTGAGATGGGACCTTAAAACAATCTATATAATAAAATAAGTTTTACACATTTTAGCGTGATATGCTTTCTAGATGAGAAGGTGAGGTATCGATTAGGAAGAAGCACACTAAAGTTTTCCCTTGTCCTTGGGCATACCTATGACGATTTGTTGTCCTGAGAACTTCAAAACACATGTGTGTCAGGGCAAAATATATTTTAAAAACAAATAGACAAAACTTAATACTTATTAAAATGTAAATTATTCAATAATTATACAGTAGTGACAGGCTTGTTTCCATATGTGGGACTTCTGATAAAAATACAAGTTTGTTCAATTGAAAAATATAATCTGATTTCTCATTAACTCAGATATGAAATTTTAAAAGTGATAATTATAGAAGGAAATAGTACAGAGTTGCATAATTCCACATTGTTTAGTCTCTATATCTTACATGATTTTCAAGACCATAGTTAGAATATAGTTGGAATTTATATAAGTACCTACTTATTTGATAATTATTCTATATTTGTAATAGTATTTCTTAGGGTTTAAAAAGAATGTTACATTACTGTTTTTCAGCTGCTGGATTTGATGAGCTCTCCTGAGATCCACGCTTCTTCCCAGGCCAACGTTCACCAAGCAGAAGGCAGTGTTCAGTTTCAGCGCGAGGATCATGAAGCCAATGGCAAGAAGCCAGCCAAGTTCCAGACAGGCATCTCCCAAGGTCTCCTGAGCTGGGGGTGAACTTGGACCCCAAGACGGAGCTACAAGAGCGAATACCATAGCCAAGGAAATTGAAGTAGGTGGCAGTAGGAAAGCTATTATAATCATTGCTTTTTTTCCCCAACTGAAATCTTTTCAGAAATATCCAAGTCCAACCAATACGCAAATTGGACAAAAAGTTCAGTGGGATGCACGTCGTCTTTACTGCTCAGAAGAGAATTTGGCCTAAATAACTCAAAAAGCTATACAAAGAATAAGCAGTCTTCCGGCCAAGATGGAGGCGTAGGTGGACACACTGTGCTGCCACTCACAACCAGAGAGGATAAACAACAAGTTCAATAGCAAAATAAACAACCAGAACGGACAGAGAATCGAACTGAGTGGGAAGTTCGACTCCCAAGAAGTTGGAGAGGACGTTCTTCCAGACCGGTAAGCGTGGCGGAAAGAGAGAGAGGGCAGTTTGGCCGGAGAGACTCACTGCGGGGATGCCTGGCCAAAATGCAGCCCAAGCACTCAGGGAAGCCTGCAGCTGGGGTACCCGGAGAGGCCCGTGGGAACCAGTGGGCCGAGACTGGCGGAAAAGGCAGTCTCTCTTTTGCGTGCATATAGTCCAGGAGAAGGAGCTAGGGAGCGGAGCAGAACAGACTGCGTGACCCACCATTGCAGGGGAAAAAAGCCCCGGACCACCTGTTGAAAGCACCCAAAGAGGCTGAGGCACCGGAGCAGCTCCCAGCCTCACAGGAGAGCTTACTGGGGCGAGGGTGATTGGGAGCCGGCAGAAAACGGAGGAAGTGCCCTTGCTCCCTCCCAGGCCCCGCCCCCAAAGGAAGGTAGCAAAACAAAGAGGTAGGTTGCTCCGCACTTGCTTACACCTAAGGCTCCGCCCCTTAAAGCAACAGGCGCGCGCCGAGAGAAAAAAGAAATGCCCCAAATGAAAGAACAGAACAGAGGTCCAGAAAAATTGCAACAAAGGGACAAGGACATAGCCAACCTATCAGATGCACAGTTCAAAACACTGGTAATCAGGATGCTCAGAAAATTGGAAGAAAGGTGGATGCAAATAAATGAACAAATGAAGGATAAGCTAAAGAAAATGAGGGAAGATGTGCAGGGAACCAAGAGGGAAGAGAAGGAAACTGGGACTCAAACCAACGGTGTGGACCAGAAGGAAGAAACAAGAATTCAAAAAAATGAGGAGAGGCTTAGGAACCTCCGAGACATCTGTAAACGACCCAACATCTGGATCATAGGGCTGCCAGAAGGACAAGAGGAAGACCAAGAAATTGAACTTATATTTGAACAGATAATGAAGGAGAATTTCCCCAATCTGGCAAAGGAAATAGACTTCCAGGAAGTCCAGGAAGCTCAGGGAGTCCCAAAGAAGCGGGACCCAAAGAGGAACACACCAAGGCACATCATCATTATATTATCCAAGATTAAACATAAGGAGAGAATCTTAGAAGCAGCAAGAGAAAAGGAGACAGTTACCTACAAAGGAATTCCCATAAGACTGTCAGCTGATTTCTCAAAGGAGACATTCCAAGCAAGAAGGGGCTGGAGAGAAATATTTCAAATCATGAAAAGCAAGGTTCTACACCCAAGAACACTCTATCCAGCAAACTTTTCATTTAGAATGGAAGGGCAGATAAAGTGCTTCTCAGATAAGGTCAAGTTCAAGGAGTTCATCATCACGCAGCCTTTACTATATGAAATGTTAAAGGGATTTATATGACAGAGAGAGATATCAACAGGGGAGTGGGAGGGGGAGAGAGGAGGAAAAAGTACAGAGAAAAAGTAGCATAAATGGTAGATAGAAAACAGACAGGGGGAGGTTAAGAATAGTATAGGAAATATAGAAGCCAAAGAACTTATGTGTATGACACATGGAGAGAAACTAAAGGGTGGGGAATGGGAGGGGGTGGGGGATGGAGGGGAATAAAGGGGGGGAAATGGAACAATTGTAATAGCATAATCAATAAAATATATTTAAAAAAAAAGAATAAGCAAAAATGCCCAGGAGCCTCACGCTGACAGCTGAGCATGATGTGATCCCAGAGGATTGGGTTTTTCCAAGTGAAATCACGGGCAAGAGAATGCGCTGAACCTGGCAGGCAGCCGGCTCCCGAAGGTTCGTTTGGATGAAGCCTGTGGTAGAACACAAGCCTGAAACTTCTGATGTCTATAAGGAGCTCATGGGCAAGGATGTTCATTTTGAATTCCCAGAGTTTCAGTTGTCAACAAAAACGACTAAATAAAATATTCAAAATAAAAAAGAATATTACTAAGAAAAAGCTTTTTCTAGAAATAATATTGCTTCCTTTCATTCAGGAAAGTGTTATCTGACTATATACCCAAGAGCTGTATGATAACCAGTCTGTGCTACCGGAAGGAGTGTGACACATCTCATCTCCAGTTTACCTCCATCTCTCTTTACTTGACATCACTGCCTATTTATATCTTATTTTAAACATTGAAGAACTGTATTCCAATGTTCCTAATGTGAAGAACAATTAATATTCCGTTCTTGTGTAATGCTTACTTGCATCCATTTTTTCCTTTTATCACTTCTGAAGGATTATTTTCCCTGTTTTTAAACCATTAAGTGAATTATTACCTGCATATATAATTCATTTTCATTTGCAACATTTTTCAGATCATTCATTAAGCATTCATAAAGCTAATGTTAAGATTGATCTCTGTATTGGCTCCCTTCAACTTAACAGTCTGTTATTTTTCATTATTCTTTGTTTACTATCCTTCAGCATTTTGTCAATCTGTCTGACAACCCTCAAAGGACAGGTACTGTGAGTCAATTTTTCAGACAAGGTAATATAAAATATGAAACAACTTTAAATGTCTTATGGTAATAGATTCATTCTCCTATAGCAAAATTCTATCAATGAGTAAAAATTACTTATAAATTATTTATCATTAATGCAAGTACTTATAATCATAATTATTAATCTAATGTATTTCAGTATTTTTTGCTCTAAAAAATATGTAGTAAAATAAGTCAGAATGTAAATCCAAATTGCATCATGCCATTTAAACCGTTTTGTGAAGACTTTACTCTTTTATTTTCTTTTTTAAAATATATTTATTGATTATGCTATTACAATTGTCCCATTTCCCACCCTTTATTCCCCTCTGAGGGCATAGCCCCTCCCACCTTCATTTCCTCCCTTTAGTTCATGTCCATGGGTCATACATATAAGCTCTTTGGCTTCTATATTTCCTATGCTATTCTTAACCTCCCCCTATTTTCTACCTACCATTTATGCTACTTATTCTCTGTACCTTTCTCCCCTCTATCCCCTTCCCACTCCCCCGCTGATAACCCTCCATGTGATCTCCATTTCTGTGATTCTGTTCCCGTTCTAGTTGTTTGTTTAGTTTGTTTTTGTTTTTTTTAAGTTCAGTTGTTGATAGTTGTGAGTTTGTTGCCATTCAACTGTTCATATTTTTTATCTTCTTTTTCTTAGATAAGTCCCTTTAACATTTCATATAATAAGAGCTTAGTGATGATGAACTCCTTAACTTGACCTTATCTAGGAAGCACTTT
Source organism: Micronycteris hirsuta (assembly GCA_004026765.1). NCBI lineage: Eukaryota > Metazoa > Chordata > Mammalia > Chiroptera > Phyllostomidae > Micronycteris > Micronycteris hirsuta. The sequence continues at coordinate 9,352 of PVJI01015431.1, read as the reverse complement.
ATCTGCCCTCCCATTCTAAATGATAGCTTTGCTGGATAGAATAATCTTGGATGTAGGTCCTGCCTTCCATGTCTTTGAATACTTCTTTCCAGTCCCCTCTTTCCTGTAATGTTTCTTTTGAGAAATTAGCTGACAGTCTTATGGGCACTCCTTTGTAGGTAACTGTCTCTTTTTCTCTTTCTGCTTTTAGGATTCTCCCCTTATCTTTAATCTTGGGTAATGTAATTATGATGTGCCTTGGTGTGTACTTCCTTGGGTCCAAATTCTTTGTGACCCTCTGAGCTTCCTGGACTTCCTGGAAGTCTATTTCCTTTGCCAGATTGGGGAAGTTCTTCATTATTTTTTCAAATAAGTGTTCAATTTCTTACCCTTCTCTTCTCCTTCTGGCACCCCTATGATTTGGATGTTGATTGTTTAAAGTTGTTCTGGAGGTTCCTAAGCCTCTCCTCATTTTTCTGAATTCTCATTTCTTTATTCTGTTCAGGTTGACTGTTTATTTCTTCCTTCTGCTCCAAACTGTTGATTGGAGTCCCAGTTTCCTTCCCTTTACTGTTGGTTCCTTGTACATTTTCCTTTATTTCACTTTTTATAGCCTTCATTTTTTCCTCTGTTTTGTGACCATACTCAACCAATTCTGTGAGCATCCTGATTACCAGAGTTTTGAACTCTGCATCTGATAGGTTGGCTATCTCTTCATCACTTAATTGTATTTTTTCTGGAGCTTTGATCTGTTCTTTCATTTGGGCCATATTTTTTGTCTTGGGTCACCTGTTACATAGTGAGGGGTGGAACCTTAGACATTCACCAGGGCTGGGCAACCCACTTCACTGAGCTGTGGTGATGTGTGTGGGGGAGGGGTCAGAGTGACAACAATGCAGCCTGTTCAGCTCTTGGCTGGCTTTCAGTTACTTCCTCCACTACCCACAAGCAAATTGGACTCTTCTGGTGTGGATTGCTAGATGGGAGGGTTTGTGTACGTTCTAGGACTCTGTGGGTCTCTCCAAGGAACTCTTCTGAGAGGTTGGGAGTTTCTCCTGTGATCTCAACTCTCACAGGTTTTTTCTGTTAGAAGTTTTGAGGCTTTAGTTTCCTGCACTGAAAGCCTGGGTTTCACGGCCTGTCTCACTCCCCAGTTCTTCCTCCCAGCTTATCCACACACAAATATAGGACCAGCTGGTCCGTCAACTGCCACCTCTCCCACCCCAGTCCTCCGGCTGCTCCCTTGCCACGAGTCCTCTCCACCCAGCAGGCCAGCTCTGGATGAATGTTTTTCTTAAACTCCTTGGTTATGGGACTTATATCAGTTCAATTTTCTGTCAGTTCTGGTTGTTTTTTGTTTTTATATTTGTTGTCTTCCTTCTTTTTGGTTGTGTGAGGAGGTATAGTGTGTCTATTACCTATGCCTCTGTCTTGGCTGGAAGGCCTACTCTTATTTGTACTAATTCCTGAATGCAAAGCTAGCTCTTTTTTTTTTTTTTTTACTCCCAGTTATGAACTAGACCCAACTAGTTCAATGTGTTGTTCAATTAATGCAAAATATTTGCTTAATTGCTGTGCATAAAAAAACCATACAGTTCATTCCAAAGACTCATAAATAGAGCACTCTAAACACAGGAGAGTTATCTCATCTAGTTCAGGGGAGGGGATATATTTAAAGATGAATGTTTTATAATTCCCTCTGGAAATTTCCTGTAGCCTTCGATCAATACTCATCAGGTTTATCAAGTAAACAATTTTGTTTAATTTATATAATTTTTCTAATATCCCCTGAACAATCTGACTTCTCAGATATATCTTGTTACTTATTAAAGCAGGCCTTTCTTTTCCTCTTTTAGTGATATGTTTTGCATGAATTTCTATTTTTTTCCAGATCTCTACTTTAAGTTACCAAAGAGAAGAAAATACTGGTTATATTTAACTACATTTTCATATCAGTGCATATACTGTTTTTATAATATTGATTCATAATTATACAATTATTTCTGAAACCTAATTGACAATATTAGCCCTGGCATTACCAAATATTTTAAGATATAAAATATATTTTTGAATGTAATCATAGGAATACCTCAAGATATTTAACAGATTAAAGTGGAATATGTATGTGTGAAACAAATTCAAGGAAGAGGGTGTGGGTGGTCTCCCTCTTTCTGCATATCGAGACTTCCATACTACTCTACCTCACATACCCTTAGACACCTCCGGAGAAGTCTGATAAGGTGAGAAAATCAACTTTTGTGTCTTGGTAAAATGGGAGTGAAGATATATGGAGTAAGATATACACATGCGGTGTATACGAATGGCCGATTCAAGTATTAGTAGAATAGCAGTTAAGCATGCACACACACAATGTTCTGAAAAATCTAAATACAGAACTGCTTCCAAGCAAGATTCTACTCTGTTAGCAGGGATGTGCCAAATGTACTTTTTTAGTGGATTTGAACATCTTCTTTCATAAAGCCTATTTGTAATTAATTTCATATTATAGTTTATATATGACATAAAAATCATTTTTCTGCTGCATTTATTTTCCAATAGAATTTAATGTGCTTGATGTGATAATAGGTCTCATATATCATTGGAAAAAATTATTGCTCTAAAATGCTCTTTGAACAAAATTTATTTTCCTCATTCATTTTTCAAGTAAGTTTACTAGAAAACCTTTTTTTTTTTTTTTTGGTATATTTTTATTGTTGTCCAAGTACAGTTGTCTCCGTTTTTCTCCCAACAATTTCCCCTTCCCCACCCACCCCCACCTCCCGTGCTCAATCCTTTCCCCCTTTGGCTGTCCATGGGTCCTTTATACGTGTTCCTTGTTGACCCTTCCCCTTCTTTCCCCCATTATCCTCCTTCTCCCTCCCCTCTGGTTACTGTCAGTTTGTTCTTTATTTCAATGTCTCTGGTTCTATTTTACCTGCTTGTTTGTTTTATTGATTAGGTTCCACTTATAGGTGAGATCATATAGTGTTTGTCTTTTACCACCTGGCTTATTTCACTTAGCATAATGCTCTCCAGTTCCATCCATGCTGTTGCAAATGGTAGGAGCTCCTTCTTTCTTTCTGCTTTGTAGTATTCTGTTGTGTAAATGTACCATGGTTTTTTGATCCACTCATTTACCGATGGGCACTTAGGTTGCTTCCAGCACTTGGCTATTGTAAATTGTGCTGTTATAAACATTGGGATGCTAGGTTCTTTTAAATGGGTGTTTCAGGATTCTTAGGGTATAATCCCAGCAGTGGAATTGTCTCATCCAAAGGCAGTTCCATTTTTAGTTTTTTGAGGAAATTCCATACTGTTTTCCACAGTGGGTGCACCAGTCTGCATTCCCACCAATAGGGTGCTAGGGTTCCCTTTTCTCCACAACCTCAACAACAATTGTTGTTTGTTGATTTGGTTATGATGGCCTAGAGCAGGGGACATAAAAGAAAGAATAAACACATGGGACCTCATCAAAATAAAAAGCTTCTGCACGGCTAAAGAAAACATCAGCTAAATGAAAAAGAACTAATTGTATGGGAAAATATATTTGCCAATGATACCTCAGACAAGGGTTTGAGTTCCAAAACACATAAAGAACTAACACAACTCCCCTCCAGGAAGACAAACAATCCAATTAAAAAATGGGCAAAGGACCCGAAAAGACACTTCTCCAAGGAGAGCATACAGAGGGCCCAGAGACATATGAAATGATGGTCAGCATTACTAGCCATCAGAAAGATGCAAATTAAAACCACAATGAGATACCACTTCATACCAGTCAGAATGGCCATCATAGAAAATCTCAAAATAATACTCAGCTAATCCAAATAAATAAATAAAGTACTCAGGAAAAGAACATTTTTTGAGAGAACCTCTCCAGTATCTTTTGAAACTCAAAATATGGAAAATAAACTAAGTTTTCATCAGAGTAAATTTTAATCAGGAAGTATATTTATACAACAGAATTATATAAAAATATACTCCTTTCTTGTATAAAAATAAAATTACATAGTTATTATAGGGTGATGTTTTCAATGTCTGTTTAGAAAAATGTCAGTGATTTCTGGATCATGCAAATTTTAGCTATTGAAAGTATATTATAATGTTTATTGAAAATTAAATGCTCCTGTATTTAATATTTGGAAAACTAAAAAATATTCTATTACTTTTCATGTAATATTGTATGCTTCTTTCTTGGATACTTGCTTAATATATTTGACAAAGCTTTGAAATTAGGAATGTTATCCATGTAATTGTACATATTCAGCTAACAATTTTAATTATTCAGATGAAAGTTGAAAAACATTTTTCCTCTTATCTGTGGTTGAGATTTGGAAGTGGAATAAATACAATCATGCCATTGAGGGTGACTTGACAATATTGCTAAATCTAAGATTTTCAGGTTTACTGCAATCTGTGCCTCTTTTGAACCCAGGGAAGATGGGCACTTTGCTGTCTGCAGCCAGTGCTTTAGAAGGAACACATCGGGAATTTCTACACTCATGACTCTCACCATGTCCGTCTCAGCAGAAAGGATCCAAAGTGTCCAGGAGACGGCACTCCCACTGTAAGCTGTGCCCCTCCTTTTAATCCACTGTGTTGATATTCAAAAATCCTGGAATTTCCTGTCCCAAAGGACTGATGCCAGGGCACTCTGACTACAAAGATCTGCACATCTCTAAACCTAAGGATAGCTAGAGGCAACTGTTGCCAGGGTTGGGGCGTGTAGGTAAAATGCTGGGGGTAGAACCATGGTGAGGGCATGGTAGAAGGTCAGAGGAATTTGCAAGCTGTCCCTCCCTTCACATCACATTTCTGCATGGAAATCTAAGGAGTCCAAGGGATATAAATTCAATCTGAACCTCCAGGTTTTTATGAAGATATTTATCAAAGGGAAAGGATAAAACATACTTTATATTATAATTTGTTGTTTAATATGTAACTTTTAAACATTTATAAATATAATGTATAAACCTCTGTAGTATGGAATTTATCTTTGAGATAGATAAAGCCATTTAAATATGATTGATCTCCCATCAGGAAACAAAACGTTTATAGTTTTTTTTCTTATGTCAGTGGTAATTAATGTTAATTTCTACTTTCGAATTGCTAAAATGAGCTTTCATTGAATTCTAGACCATTCAACTTGATAATATGTAAATATATACTTTATTAGTGTATCATGACAGTCATACGTGAAATGAACAAAGAATAAAAGGAAAAATAACTTTCACCTTCTTTTATCCAGTCTCCCTCTTCTCCCTCCTCTCCCACAGCTATGATTCCATGTCTGTGTTTCTATTTATTTTGGTCACTATATCCCATATATAAGTAAGATTATGTGGTAGTTGTTTTCCACTGACTGGCTTACTTCACTTACCATAATGTCTCTGGGTTCATCCATGCTGTTGCCAAAGGTAGGGGCTCCTTCTTTCTTACCGCTGCATAGTATTCCATTGTGTAAATGCACCACAGTTTTCTGATCCACTCATGTACTGTTGGGCACTTAGGCTGTTTCCAGATCTTGGCTATTGTAAATAGCACTGCTGTGAACATTGGGGTGCATAAGTTCTTTTTGATTAGTGTTTCATGATTCTTAGAATATATTCCCAAAAATTGAATTTGGGTTACACAACAGTTTCCTCTGTAATTTTTTGAGGAAACTCCATACTATTTCCCACAGTGGCTGCACCAGTCTGCATTCCCTCAGCCAGTGCACCAGGGTTCCCTTTTTTCCACATCCTCTCCAGCAGCTGCTGTTTGTTGATTTATTGATGATGGCCGTTTTGGCAAGTGTGAGGTAATATTTCATTGTGGTTTAAATTTGCATATCTCTGATGATTATTGATATTGAGCATTTTTTCATATGTATTGGCCATGGGCATGTCCTCATTGGAGAAGAGTCCACTCAGGTACGTTGCCTATTTTTTAATTAGATTGTTTGTCTTCCTGATGTTCAGTTGTGTAAGTTCTTTATATGTTTTGGAAATTAAACCCTAATCACATGTATCACTGGCAAATAAGTTCTCCCTTACAGTGGATTCCCTTTTCATTTTGATGATAGTTTTTTCAGCTGTGCAGAAGCTTTTTAATTTGATGTAGTCCCATTCCTTTATTGTTTCCTTTGTTTCCTTTGCCCTGGGAGATATAGTGTCAAAAACACTGCTAAGCAAGATATCTGACATTTTACTGCTTGTGTTTTCTTCTCAGATTTTTATGGTTTCAGGATTTACATTTAAGTCTTTTATCTATTTTGAGTTTGTTCTGGTATATGGTGTAAGTTGATGGTCTAGTTTCTTCTTCTTCTTCTTCTTTTTGCATGTCCCAGTCCACTTTCCCCAATACCATTTATTGAAGAAAGTGTCTTTACTCCATTATATGCTCTTGTCTCATTTGTCAGATATTAATTGACCGTAATAGCATGGGTTTATTTTTCAGCTCTCTGTTCTATTCCATTGGTCTACATGCTTATTCTTATGCCAGTAGCAGGCTGTTTAAATACAGTGGCCTTATAGTATACTTTGATATCAAGTGTTGTGATACCAATATGACATTGGTATTTTAATAGGAATTGCATTGAATCTATAGATTGCTTTGGGTAGTACTGACATTTTAATGATGTTAATTCTTCCAATTTATTAACATATTATATACTTCTAACTATTTGTATCTTCTTTAATTTCTTTCTTCAATGTCCTATCATTTTCTGAGTATAGTTGTTTTATGTCCTTGGTTAAATTTATTCTGAGGTACCTTATTTATTTATTTTTTTAATAGTAAATGGGATTTTCTTTAGTTTTTATTTTTGACAGTTTATTATTGTCATATAAAAATGCAATTGATTTCTGAATATTAATTTTTGTATCCTGCTACTTTGCTGAATTTATTTATTAGGTCTTTTAGTTTTTTGGTGGGGTCTTTAGGATTTTCTATGTACCATATCATGTCATCCGTGAATAATGGCAGTTTTACTTCCACCTTTCCAATTCTGATGCCCTTTATTTTTTCTTCTGGTTTTATCACTGTGGCCAGAACTTCCACTACTATGTTGAATAGTGTGGTGAAAGTGGACATTCCTGTCTTCTTCCTGATCTTAAGGGAAAAGCTTCTGGTTTTTGTCCATTGAGTATGATGTTGGCTGTAGGTTTTTCATACACAACCTTCATTATAGTGAGGTATGACCCCTCTATTTCCACTTTTCTCAAAGTTTTTATCATAAAAGGGTGCTGGATTTTATTGAATACCTTTTCTGCATCAGTTGATATGATCATGAGATTTTATATTTCATTTTGTTTAGGTGATGTTGTAACAGGGTGCAGCCAAGAGGGGGACCCCAAATAGGGATTTGTAATGATGTCCAGAACTCAGTGTCCAGGAAATATTAGAAAAAAATATATATATAGGATGTCCTCACCCCCACAAGTCTGAGCTGGGGGATGGGATGCATGGAGCAGAGCCATTGAGAGTTGTTTTGAATAGCAACAGTTTTGCAGATAACCTCTAGAATGGTCATTTAAAATATCTGTAACCTTTAACTGGTTTCATAGATATTTTAAACAGCTGTGGCCATGCTTTGAGCCAGGGAAATGGGAGTGACTTCAACCCAATGTGTAACTGGGAGGCAACTCCCCCTGGTTACAAAGCCTTAGTAAGAGCTGGGAGGTGGTTGGCTCCACACCACAGGGCCACACCTACCCAGACTTACTATGGCAACCCAGTAAAGCTGGAAAAAATATGGGAATGCTGGCAGTTGTGGCTAATTGTGGGAGGAGTTGGAAATGGTGTGGGAGAGGAAGATTGGTGCTGGAATTTAAATCCAGGCGTGGCAGCCATTTGGGGTCTTTTTGGGACCACATGGCTTGGTCAGAGAAGAACCTCGGACTTCTAATTCTTTTTCTGAGATACGGTACCCAGGACTGGGCAGAGGAGGAAGGAAGGACTGTGAGTTTGTTGGTATTCTAAAGGACTTTGGGATCTCAATGGAGACATTAAGTCATTACTCTTAAGTTTATATAACTCTTTAAATAATCCTTCCTTTTCACCAATCTCTGGCATTGAGAGAAGTCTTTCCCTGGTGGTGGGCAAGGTGAACCTAGTACAGGGTGGGAGGAACCCTGGAGCAAAAGAGGGGTCCATTCAGTAATAGTATATCATTCACCCCGCTGGGTGTGTTCTGTAACAATGTATAACATTTGTTGATTTGAGAATATAAGTACCAACCTTGCAACCCCAGGATAAATCCTCCTTGGTCATGGTGTATGATCTTTTTGATGTATTGTTATATTTGGTTTGATATTGTTTTGTTGAGAGTTTTAGCATCTATGTTCAGTTGGGATATTGGCCTATAATTTTCTTTATTTGTGGTGTATTTATCTGGTTTTAGAATTAGGATAATACTGGCCTCATAAAAAGAGCTTTGGGGTCTCCCATCATCTTGAAAATTTAGGAAAAATCTGAGAAGGATATGTGTTTTTCTTCTTAGAATGATGGGTAAAATTTGCCTGTGAGGCCATCCAGTCCTGGACATTGTTTGCTGGGAAGTTTTTGATTACTGCTTTAATTTCATTAATTGTTATCAGTCTATTAAAGTTCTGATTCTTCCTGATTCGGTTTTGGAAGATTGTATGTTTCTAGAAATGTATCATTTTCACTCATGTTATCCAAATTCTTGGCATATAATTATTCATAGTATTTTTTTACAACCCCTTTGCAATTCTGTGAAATCAGTTGTTACTTTTCCCTTTTCATTTACGATTTTATTTATTTGGGTCCTCTGGGTTTTTTTTTTTTTTTTTTATGAATCTGGTTAGAGTTTTGTTAATCTGGTTTATCTTTTCAAAAAACCAGCTTCTGATTCATTGATCTTTTGATTTTTTTTTAGCCTTTACGTCATTTATTTCCACACTGATGTTGATTATTTCCTTCCTTCTGCAGACTCTCAGCTTCATTTTTTGTTTTTCTAGTTATTTTAGGTGTAGGGTTAGATTGTTTATTTGAGATTTTCCTAAGGCCCTTGAGCATCCTCATAACCATGATTTTAAACTCTTCATCTGGTATTTGGGTTGCTTCCATTTCATATACAGTCATACCTCTGTACTACTCAACTTCGGAAATCATTAAACCCTATACTCATCACATTTTATGAGAAAGAAAAAAGTGTTCTGGCAGTCGGTACTTGCTATGAACTCAGGGTTCCTAGAACTTTTATGAGTTACAACACCGCCCCACAAGAGAAAGTGCTTTATCATTCAGTACTCAGTTTTGGCACTTGTCATGAGTTCTGAAATGAATTAATGATGAGTATCAAGGTACCACTGTATTTCTTTTAATTCTTTTTCTAGGGACTTCTCTTGTGTTTTGTTTTTGTTTTTTT